>CM021100.1:920600054-920748109 GCA_007115665.2 Sequoiadendron giganteum
CATTGACCATGTATTGGCAGCGACCCTTCATCATAAGGATTTAGAGGGCACTCTATTGTGATGTGTGCACAAAGACAAAGTTAACTCTGGTATCAGCAAAGCAAAATATATTTCTCAAAATTTCCATTTAAGTGAACGTATCATGGTAAAGCAGTTTCTTCAATAAATATATCAATGGCACATTATGACAGAAGCATCAATATTATCAATACCAGGTGATTCAACATCAACTTAAAATCTCTTAGAAAATATTAAAAAAAAATCAGAAAAATGTCTTGAAAAAATGGTCACCTTGATGAGAACCTAGCAAACAAGCATCTTGGTGACAACCAAAAAATCCAAAAAAAATTAGAAAATGGATTGAAAATAGTAAAGATAAAAATCATCCTCTAGCTAGCGAAAACTGCTTCGATGGTGCTTTGGACAAGTACCATGATGAAAACCTGACAAACAGGCGTCATGTGTAGAATCAAGCATCTACGTGCGTCAGTTTAGGAGAAAGCATCTTATCACATCCATAATAAAGCCAACATTCCATCCATATCATCCATTCATCCATGAACCATTTATCCAATCCATTTTTATGCATATGCATCCATACTCCAAGTTATCTTGATCTTAGAAAATTTTGGTGCACACTTTATACTTGCTTATGGTAGACAGCTTGACATGGGTCATTTTCATTGATCCCACCCTACCCAATGTTATATGAGCCTTAAAGCATTATCCAAATGAGCATCCTCTATTCAAACACCTTATCTTATCACGAGATGATCCTTAGCATCCTTTGCATGCTTACCATATCCATCCATCCACACACCTATCCAAGCATCTACCTGTGGCATTCCATACATTGCTAGACATTGGGGGAAGATATTTGCATCTTGCTTCAGAAATAAATCTTGATATATATCATCCAACTTATGTGGTGATCCGAACATTGGAGAACACAAAATCAAATTGGTCAAAGCATTTGTGAGCCAAAAAAAAAATCCAAATCACTAGCCCATGGCATATTTTGATAGGAAGACGTCCCTTATCAAGCTTTATCTTTCGTTGAACATCAATCTAAAAAATCAATATCAGTCGCATCTAACTTACACTTCATCGTCACATCAAATCATAAAAAAAAAAATTGTTCCAAATCAAGCTTCATCAAACCTTGATCAATCGAATCCAATCAATTATCACCTTGTTTGACTTAACACACTTAGTCAAACTACCCTTTTGTGCACGAGTTTACTCTAGGATAAGACAACTTCCTAGAATTTACAAGTTCATCATCTTATTTGACTTAACACACTTAGTCAAATTATTCAATCCATCATCAACTTATTTGACTTAACACACTTAGTCAAACTACCCTCTCGTGTATGAGTTTACTCTAGGATAACACAACTTCCTAGAGTTTACAAGGCATTATCACTTTTGTTTGACTTAACACACTTAGTCAAACTATCAATTCATCAACCTAATCAATCAACCTTAGCTTGGTTTTCAACAAAATCCCAAAATAGAGCACTAATATCATCACATATCTGCAACCAAATCATTCAAAAATCCAAAACATGTCAAAATTCAAAAAATTAAAAATAGAGTCATATTGTTGAACTACGTCATCTCTAAGCTTGAACATAGGCAAGGTTGATCTTTTATCATCCCCCGAGACATTTAGGTTAGTCCTTTAGACGTCTGTCGCATCGGCAATTTGTTTTCTCATCTTTTCCACATTTAGGTTAGGCCTTTAGGCGTCCGTCGCATTAGCAATCCGTTTTCCCATCTTTTTCGCATTTAGGTCAGTCCTTTAGGAATTTGTCGCATCAACAATCTGTTTACCCATCTTTTCCACATTTACGTCAGTCCTTTAGGCATCTGTCGCATTGGCAATCCATTTGCCCATCTATTTCATATTTTAGGTTAGTCCTTTAGGTGTCAGTCACAATGGCAATCTGTTTGCCCATTTATCTCATTAGTGATCAAGTCAGTTGTCATCCGAACTACATCGTCTCTGAGCTGGAATGTAGGCAAGGCCATCCTTGATCGGCCCCCAAGACACAAAATACCCAAAACATTGAAAAATGTGAAAATACCAAAACCATTTGTAAAACATCTCAAAATACCAAAAACAACCTCAAAATATCTAAATATCCAAAATGGTGTTTTCATCTCATCTCGCTTTCACCCGCGATTATCATCTCATAATAAAATCAATCATCACCTTCATCCTTTGGTGAAGCAATCAAAAGCAAGTATAGCAAGTTCCAAAGTGAACACTCTAAATCATCAGAGTCTTGAAAGTTTAAGTCAGTAAGAAAGCAAGTTGATCAACTCGGAATATCAATAGATTATCATCCAATCAGTCTCACCAAAACCCTGATCACTACATGTCCTAGGATGAATCCTTCCCACGATGGACATAAGCATCAGGTACCCCATAGTAGTTAGTCTTGGTTAGCGGTATGAAGAACATCAGCTTGTTTGTTTACTTTATCTGGTCTTTTTGACTTATCTTATTTTGTGCTCATTCCTAGGACCTCTCGATGATGCCTAAACAAAGACAGGTTTAGAGAGAAAGGAATGGGGCAACGATCATTATATTTTTTATATGTTGTGCTTGTTGGATGTTCTTGTAAAATAACTTGGCGAATACTTTCTTTGTTAAGGTTCGTCCTAACAAGGTTTTCGTATGTCAAGTGTGAACAAGAGCACTCCTATTTGATTGTCAAGTCAAATTCCATCACACTAGGTACAATGCCATCCTGGTCCTTTATACCTTGATGCATCATACCTATGTGTGTTATCAAACATAAAGTAATTGGCCCTTTGAAAATCCCAACTCCTGGTAAGTAAATCATCATCATCATTGATAATAATGTGATGGATCCTCCTTCCATCCATCTTATTCTGCTTATTTTTTTACCTTTACTAACATTTCTATCTAAAATCGGTGTGTTGTATCAAAATATACACGAGGCTACCCATGACCGATGACTGTCTATACATCATCAAAATTGTCTACATCAAAGAATTATCTTTTGTCATCTGGTCAATAGAACCACTCCTCTCGCATTTTATCACGATTTCGATCAAAAAATCGTACATTTCTGCTCGATCTTTCGAGGGGGCAGTATACTAGCAATATCCTTCCGTTGGGGCAGCAATGGGGCATTTGAAAAAAATTGAGAAATTTTGAACTTTGATCACAACAGTTTATTCTTTGAATCAATGCAACAAGTACATTGCTTCAAAGAGGGGCGAAATGTAGACATGGAAAATGTACAATTCGATCTGACACACTGGATCTTGATTTACTAATGCCATTTCATCCTGAATCATCTCCTTTGCTAGTCATTTAAGCGAATAATTTGTATTTGATTAAATTCATCGCTCTTCCTCTCTTAATTAAATAAATAAAATTTATCTAAGTCATCATCTCCTGTTAATTAAATAAATCAATTTTATTTAATTAATTATGTAAAACTCCTTTTAATTCAATAATTCATTTTATTTGATTAAATCCCTAAAGTCTTCTTATTAAATTGAATAAATTAAACATTATTTAATTTAATCTAACATTACCCCCCTTAGTTAAATAAATCAAAATCATTTATTTAATTAAATCTTTCCTCTCACTTTGATTTAAATCAATCCTAAAATCTTGGTCAAAGTGGTCAAATCATCTAATCTCTCATTAAATTGATCAAATCTTGATTAATTTAATCTCAATCACTAAAATCCTCTAGAGAATGCAACTTGCACAATAAATCAATTACTTTGATTTATTAATTCATCTATTTTCCCTCACATGGCATAAAAAGGGAATATTCCCTCAAATTTGAATTCAAATTCAAATGGACTTAATCCTTCCAACAAGACATTTAATGTCTCTTACATGTCCTTGTGCATTGAGCCAAGTGACATTAACTCTAGTTCTTTCATCCCCCCTAAACATGTCACTTCATCAAATTCAAAATTCAAACTTGCGCATTGATCAAAATGTGCTCAACCTTCAACCATTCACATCTTAACAAGTGGCACTTGGCCATTGGATGTTGAATGATCCCACATTGCTCAATTTCACTCATTCTTCCAATTTCAAATCTATAAATGAGAGAGTCTTCCTCTCATTCTATCATCCACAACTTGAGTAAACTTACTCTACTCAACTTCATCATCAATGCAAGGTCTTAGCTAAGTTATTGTAGGTTTTCTCAAGAACTCATCTTGTTCTTCATCAAAAAAGTTGATCAAATCATCAAGCTTACAAAGGAGTTGAGAAAAGGCTAATTTCAACATATCAATTGGCACCAACTCCCCCATGGAATCAAGAGTTTTCTTAGTTCAAATATATTTAATTTCGTTATTGCACTTGTTTTTCATTTCTTTTCTATCTAAGTTTAGTAAATGGATTTCATGGGGAATCCTTTTTTTACCTTGCATATGATCTAATATTGTGTTTGTTTGTTTCTTATGTGCAGGTATCAAATTAAGGGTTCATAGAACTTAAATTCCAAATTGAAAAATACTGAAAATAAATTAAAGAGAATGTATGGCAAGAGATAGATGAATAATAAGACAGAAGATAGAAGAATTAGACACAAGTTGATAACGAAGTTTGTACAATTAGGACTACATCTTTGGGTCCATTTCTCAATGTTGGACCTCTTTTATTAATATTTCCAAGCACCTAAAGATGCCTTCTTACAATATTCAAGCTTCAAAACTTGCACAAAATTCCTCACAATCTCTCTCACTTTTACAATTTTGGTGTATAACAACACCTTGCAATTCTTCCTCTCAAAAATAATTCAACTCTCACAAAGGAATTATTTCTCCAAGTAGACTTGCTTAATTCCCAAGCCAAAAAATCCCCTTTATATACCAATTTATTTGCTAATATGGGCTAAAACCATATTATTTTGCAAATATACCCATATCTCCTTTAAAAAGCAAAAATATTTGCACACTCCCCCCTTTACAATAAAACCTCCATAATAATCTCCTTAATATTTTCCCCAAATGGCCCTTATAATTTGGGCTTACAAAAATAATCTTTAAAATATCTTTCAAAAGCCCATTAATATCTCATAAATTGGCTATTTAAAGTCTAAGGGGTTAAAATTTTAAATATAGAGAGATTCAGGCTTTATTCTTCTTTAAAAACAAATAAGGTTCTCTACAAACCCACCAACCATATATGGCCTAATGGTGGTTGGGTGGATTTGTAGGAGGGAAGTTAGGAGATTGAATCTTTAGTACTCCCAGAAAGTAGCTTTATTAAATGTTTAAATAAAATTGCTCCCACTTTTACTCATGAGGAAGTTATGTGGTTTATTGGTGGAGTTTGGAAATGGGAAGGAAGAGGTCATGGGTTCAAACCTCTCCATCGAATTTTTATAACAACCAACAATAGAGGCAATTCTAGCAGTGCCACGTGGCACCCAACCATTGGGTCATGTGGCAAAACATTATTTGCTCATAGATTAACACATGTCATAATGTGGTTGGATTGTGCCACCTATGCCTGCCACCTTAGCATCATGCCACATGTCATCATCTGGTTGGTCCAAGTCAATTTCCTCTACTGATGTCACCTTGACACATGTCATACTGATGTCATCATTTTGATTGGTCAACTCCTTCTGTCTGCAAACTTTGATTGGCTCTATTTTTCTCATACATACTCTATTTTCGAAACCAAATATAGTTTCTAAAATCAGCACAATGAGCTCTACAACTTGGTGCCATTTTTACCTCACTTCAAGATGATCAATTTTTTTTGCCTTTTTGAACACCCGATTTGCCTATTTGAATGGACCTTTGACTATGCAATAATTTTGCATACAGACTCCTTTTGAGCCCGTTCAAGTTGCATCAGGACCGTGTTGACGAGCTCTACGTGGTGATGTTGGTTTCATGAGATTATGAGACTATGAAATTTAAGGTTTCTTGGATCCACCTAGATCACCCTTGGATATGGGTTTTAATTCAACTAAAGAATTGCCTTCTCGTGTTCCTTTTTGGGTTTAGTTACCACAGCTTCCCCTAGATTTTTGGAGAGAAGACATTTTACAATGAATTGTTTCTCTTTTGGGGAAACCTACTACAGTTTCCTAGCAAACCCTTGACAAAAAGGTGATTTATTTTGCTCGAATCTGTGTGGAGGTTGATTTGAATAATCCCCTACCAGATTCATTAGAAAATTTTCTTGGCTCTTCATCATGGATTCAACAGTTAGATTATGAATCTCTTCCCTTTCGGTGTAAGATTTTTTATGAGTATGGCCATCTTCATCCGCAGTGCCCTAAGGTTAATAAAGATTCTCGTTCCACTAATTCCCCTTCTCCTTCAGCTCTGCATGTGGGTTTTGAGGATAAGGGGAAAGCTTCCATGAGGGAGGTGAGTCAGGTAAGGATAAGGATGGTTTTGTGCCAGTTAAAACTAGGACTAAGGGATGGGGTTAGAAGAGGACTTTGAAGGATCAACGGGTTGATGAGGGATTTAATCGATTTGAAGTGTTAGACATTTCTTCCTTGGAGGAGGGGATTCCTTTTATTATCACTCCTGCGGCTACTAGTGGGGCTATGGAGATTGTGTAGGTTCTAGGGATAGATCATGATTTCCATGGAGTGCCAGCTCAATAGGTGACCTTGAATGATCCTTTGCAAGATGATATTGTGTTGGTTGATTTGTTTAAGGATTTTTAGCTTCTAATATGGGTAAGGGGTCTTCTCAAGGCTTGGAGTTACAAAAATTCCTCCTTAAGAAAGGTCCTCTTGGCGATCGAGGGACATTTTTCAGTGAAAATTGAAGTGTTCCCAATGCTCTAGATTTCAACACCATCAGAAAGAGAACGACGTCTTGATTCCAACGCAACTTGAACGGGGCGAAAAGGACTCCGTTTGTGCAAGTTACGGCCGGTCAAACTTTCAGTCAAACTGGCTTCAGGGGCGTCTAGAGGGTGAAAAAAATAACCATCTCAAAATTGACGGAACTAGCGTCATCACGAAGAGCTCGTCGAGATGATTCCGACTACGTTCGTTTCATCGAAATCCGACATCATATGCTCGAGTTAGAAGCAGTCAAACTTCAGTCAACTTGAGGCTACAGATGATGATGTCATCATGCTGACGTGTCAGTCCGTACTGTACGGAATCCACATGGTCCAACCGGTGCAAGACACGTGGCAGGTGACTCAACTGTACGGACCAATCAGTAACTGACATGTGTCCTCCGTACCGATGACGTGGCTCTCCGTACCCGACGTGGCATCAGACGTGGCATACAACTCAGCAACAGTCAGCAGACACCGTTGCAGATTCTGGCGAATGGTGTTTTGACACGTGGCATCGTGCAGTTGTGCTGCTTTGACCGGCGAATAAGTTTGTTTTAACAAAAAAAAGTGCAACGGGTTTGAACCCGTGATCTTCGGCCACCGAGCGAAGGGCTTAACCGTTGCGCCCGGAACAACTATCAATAATAGTGTGGGTGGTTTTTATTTTATTGTTTATATTTGTTGGATATGGGTGGTAAAACGTGGCCAGCGGGATTGGAACCGCCGACCACCCTTCTAACAAAAGTTGTTATCACCGGTAGGCCGCGTGATAAGTCTTAACCATATACCGGCCATGCTTTATTTGTTGTATAACTGTTGGCCGAGCCTTTAACAAAAAGGCATATTAAGCCAAAACAAACAAGATTCGCTCTAACCAGTTCAACCAAAAGATTTCAGAGGATAAATAAGTCAGGATACGAGTTGTTAGAGGGAGTTATGTCATTAATTTGATGGTTAGGCCTAATTAGGCAAATTTTATGTATAAAAAGAGGGGTGTAGGCCTTGTTTTGCTAAGTCCAGGTGGTGAGAACGAGAGAATGCTCGGGAGATTTTGCAGACATTTCCGCACATCAGAGGAACGTTATGCTGCTGTGCTTGAAGGAGATAGTCATTGAAGCAATTGTAACTGATTTTGGAGTATAATCGGATCGGTCACTCCGTTGGAGAGGGACCCGGAGACGTAGTCCTTAGGGACGAACTCCGTTATCAATTGCGTTTGTTCTCCTCTTTATCTTCTCTCTTTCTTTTCAGTTCATTATCTTGGCAATTATATTATGTTCATTTATTCATTTGAGCATTGTATTAAGTGATCTTTTACGTTAAGCACTCTATAAGCAATTGTCCTAGATCCTAAATAGATCAAGTTGGTATCAGAGCTTTGTGTGTGGCTAGTATTGCAGAATTTGAATGCTAACGAGATCCAGGTTGCAACGAGGTGAAGGAGAACTTGAAGAGTATAATCCAGAGATTGGAAGACGAAGAGCTCATCCATCATCACAGATGGAAGCAAAAGAAGGTGAACAAAGTTCAGAGCTCAATCCAAAGGATTTCCAAAAGCTATTTCTTGATATGAAGGCGATGGTGGAAGAACTTTATGTAGAGAAGAAGAAACGCGAAAAGGGAGGTTCTTCGAAGCACAAGAAGCAGGAAGATCAAAAAGACATAGAGGAGAAAGCTCCAGAAACTCCTTCTCCTCCATCTTCTCCCTCTTCTTCTCCTCCCCCTTCTCCTCCTTCTCCTTCTCCTTCTTCTAATATAAATCCATTTAAGAGCAAGTCTATGCCTGTAATTAAGCTTGATGTAAAATTTGAGTTACCTAAATACTGTGGGGAGTTAAATGCTGAAAAGTTAGACGATTGGGTCCAACAAGTAGAAGTGTACTATAGGATTCAAGGCCTAGTAGAAGATGCTTCTAGGATCCAATTAGCCACTCTCCAGTTGGGAGGTACAGCTCTCACTTGGTGGGAGAGTAAGACTCGGGAAGAAATTGCTCGCCATGGTCAAGTTAATATGTCTTGGATGGAGTTTGTTGCTGCCCTTAGGAAACAATTCTATCCTTTAGGTTACATGCAACAGTTAACCATGAATTGGAAAACCTTTAGGCAAGGTAAGGGGCAGTCTGTCCAGGAGTATACCCATGAGTTTAGGAAACGGGCCATTGCTCTAAATGTTCCCTTGTATACCCAAGACACATTACTTAAGTATATTGGTGGTTTACATTCTTACCTTAGGCACACTATCTTGATGTTGAGTCCCAATAATCTAGATGAGGTGTCTATTCAAGCTACTCATATAGAGTCAAGGGGTAAGAACACTTTTAGTGATAACTTTTCCAAGAAGCCATCTAAGTTCGAGGGTAAGTCTAAAGGGAAAGAAAAAGACAAAGATAAAGGCAAAGGGAAGAAGACAGCTACAGCTAAGAAAGAGGGTGAGAAACCCACATGCTCCCATTGCAAGAAAGAGGGGCATGATGATTCAAGATGTTGGAAGCTTCATCCTGAGTTGAGGCCGAAAAGATATGGAGGTAATAAAGGCAAGAAGACTACTGCAGTGATTCAACAAGATCTTGGTTCAGACTCCGGAGATGAGACAAAGATTGTTGCTACCGGAATCCAAGGTAAAGGGAAAGGTATATCTCTCTCATCTGATGCAAGTTTTTCTAATGCCAGTGCAAGTACAAGTAAAGAATCTTCTCCTAAGGTTGATAAGCAAAGAAATGAATTGTTTCACATCCGTGTTGTAACAAAACACACTAAGGTTGATACTCTATTTGATATGGGTTCACAAGTCAACTTAATATTTGAAGAAGTTGTAAAGAAACTTAATTTGACTACAACACCTCATCCGAAACCATATCCACTCGGATGGGTTTGCAATGATGCTCAACTACAAGTAACTAAACAATGTAAATTAAGATTTGCCATCACTGCAAACTTTGTTGATGAGGTAGAAGTAGATGTAGTTCCTTTGGATATTTGTGGGCTTGTGTTGGGAAGTCCTTATCTTTATGACAGAAAAGCAATTTTTTATAGGGGGGAGAATAAGTATCATCTTTTTAAAGATGGGGTAGAATACATTGTACGGGAACATAAGGTGAAGACTAATCTTACACTAGTTAATGCTGGTCAAATGAAGAGGTTGGTCAACTCAAGTAAAAACTTTGTACTAATGCTTGTAAAAGCCAAAGAAGATGATAAATCTGAGGCATTCAAGGGGTGTGATCCAAAACATAAAGCTGAAATGGTCAAAATTATTTCCGCTTATGATGACATGTTTCAGGAACCGATGGGGTTACCACCCAAGAGAGAGATACAGCATGAAATCCAATTATAGCAGGATGTGCCACTTCCTAATATCGGCATGTACCGTTTATCAGTTATGCAGAATGAGGAAATTAAAAAGCAGGTTCAAGAGTTGGTGGAAAAAGGAGTTATTCATCCTAGTACTTCTCCTTGTGGTTCTCCAATTGTCTTGGTTCCAAAGAAAGATGGAACTTGGAGGATGTGCATTGACTATCGCGCCTTGAACAAGATAATGGTAAAGAACAAGTATCCTCTTCCCAGAATAGATGATTTACTTGATCAATTAAAACATGTAGTTTATTTCACTAAGTTAGATTTGCGAAGTGGTTATCATCAGATAAGAATTGCAGAAGATGATATTTGGAAGACTGCATTTAAGACAAAACAGGGACTGTTTGAGTGGTTGGTTATGCCTTTTGGGCTTTGTAATGCACCAGCTACCTTTATGAGAGTCATGAATGATGTCTTTCGTCCTTTCATTGATGATTTTGTCATAGTCTATCTAGATGATATCCTTGTATTCAGTCGAACTTGGAAAGATCATGTAAGTCATGTAAAGAAAGTCTTTGATGTATTGAGAAAAGAAAAATTGTATGTAAAGATGTCTAAATGTGAATTTGCTAAGACATCCTTAGTGTACTTAGGCTATGTCGTAGGGGGTGGTCAATTGAAAGTAGACCCTGCGAAGGTCGAAGCTATTGTAAAATGGCCTAAGCCAAGTACAATCACAAAGGTCAGAAGTTTCCTAGGTGCAATTCAGTACTGGAGAAAGTTTATTGCAAATTTCTCTTTTATAGCATCACCATTACATGCATTAACCAGTACGAGGGCAACTTTTCAGTGGGGAGGTCCACAACAGAAGGCTTTCGACACTTTGAAGGGAAAATTGAGCACCGCACCAGTTTTGGCCTTACCAGATCTACATCAACCATTTGAGATTGAGACAGATGCGAGTGGATTTGCCATGGGAGCAGTACTCATGCAAGGAGGTAAACCAGTTTGCTACCACTCTGAAACTTTTTTAGGAGCAGTAAGTAACTATCCCACTTATGATAAAGAACTTTATGCTTTAGTTCAGAGTGTTAAAAAATGGAAACATTACATAATGGGGAAAGAAACTGTAATCCACACTGATCACCAGCCACTTCAGTATTTGCACTCACAAACTAAACTACAACAAAGTAGGCACTTTCGGTGGATGGGTTTTCTACAACAGTTTCATTTGGTTATTAAGTATAAGAAAGGAACCCATAACAAAGTAGCAGACATGCTCTCTAGACCTCCTATGATGAATGCTTTGATAATCCTTCAGAATAGTTCTATGGTTCATGAAAGTTTTCAGGAACAATATGATAATGATGAGAACTTTAAGGATATCTATGCTGCTTTAATGAATGGTAAACATGTAGAAGAGAAAGATTATTATGTGCAAGATAAACTGTTATATCACTTGGTTAAATTATGTGTTCCAAAAGATGAACAAGCACAGGTGATTAGAGAAGCACATACCTCATTGATTGCAGGACACTTTGGGGTAAACAAAACATTGACTCAGCTGCAGAAATATTGTTATTGGCCTCGCATGCAAGAAACTGTAACCAAGTATATTAGAGGTTGTGTTATGTGTGCAACTAGTAAGCCTAGTAACAGGAAGTTGGGTTTGTACACACCTCTACCTGTACCTTCCCGTCCATGGGAAAGTGTGTCAATGGATTTTGTTGGGGGGTTACCTATGTCTAGGAAGGGACATGATTATTTGTATGTAGTAGTTGATCGGTTCAGCAAAATGTGTATCTTAATGCCATGTAAAAAGCAAGTCACTGCTGAACTGACAGCTCATATGTACTTTCAATTTGTATGGGTTCATTTTGGGTTACCTACTTCTATTATATCGGATCAAGATTCTTGATTCTTGGGGGAATTTTGGTCAGCTTTGTGGGGACTCATGGACACTAGACTGAAGAAGAGTACAGCCTTCCATCCGCAGACCGACGGACAAACAGAGGTTGTAAACAGGACAGTTGTGCATTTACTCAAAGGGTATTGTAGCAAGCATCCTAAGTTGTGGGATGAGAGTCTCCATTATGTGCAGCATGCCTACAACCATGCATCACACTCTTCTACTAAGAGGTCTCCTTTTGAGACATGCTTTGGTTATGTGCCCAAGACACCGATGGATTTTGCTTTTGGGAAAGATGATGTTGAAGATGGACGCCATGATGCAGAGAAGGCTTTGAAGTTCATCCAGAAAGTCCAAGCAATTCATCAGGCAGTGGAAGCACAGTTGGAACAGAGCCAAGCAAAATACAAGGTTCGCCATGACAAGCATTGCATTGATCATCATTTTTAGGTTGGAGACAGAGTTTGGTTACATATTAGCAAGGAAAGGATGCAAGGTGAAGGTAAAAAGCTTAAGCCAATTAGGTATGGTCCTTTTGAGATCCTTGAGAAGATTGGTACTAATGCCTTCCGCCTCAATCTTCCTCCATACATGCATATTTACTCGGTTGTTAATGTTGAGAATTTGAAACTGTACGAGCCTCCAATGATTCTAGATGAAGTCACAGACATTCAAGTTCCAACAGTTGATGACCTTTCACCAGAGTATATGTCAGAATTGCTAGAAGATGTTATTCTCGACAGGAATGTCAGAACTTCACGAAGAGGAGATGTTGAGTACCTCAGAGTGGGCCTGAAGGGGATGCATCCAAGCAAAGCAAGATGGATGGAGATTGGTAAAGTGAGGGAACTTTACCCTCACTTACTTTCCAAGTAATCAAGCTTTCAGAGGTCCAAAAGCTCTCTAGTGAGGAGGCCTGATCCGGGGGACATTTTTCAGTGAAAATTGAAGTGTTCCCAATGCTCCAGATTTCAACACCATCAGAAAGAGAACGACGTCTTGATTCCAACGCAACTTGAACGGGGCGAAAAGGACTCCGTTTGTGCAAGTTACGGCCGGTCAAACTTTCAGTCAAACTGGCTTCAGGGGCGTCCAGAGGGTGAAAAAAATAACCATCTCAGAAATTGACGGAACTAGCATCATCACGAAGAGCTCATCAAGATGATTTTGACTATGTTCGTTTCATCGAAATTCGACATCATATGCTCGAGTTAGAAGCAGTCAAACTTCAGTCAATTTGAGGGTACAGATGATGACATCATCATACTGACGTGTCAGACCGTACTGTACGAAATCCATATGGACGAATTCGTACGAGACACGTGGTAGGTGACTCAACTATACGGACCAATCAGCAACTGACATGTGTCCTCCGTACCCGACATGGCATCAGACGTGGCATACAACTCAGCAACAGTCAGCAGACACCGTTGCAGATTCTGGCGAATGGTGTTTTGACACGTGTCGTATGTTTTTGGCTGAATGCAGTTCAACGGTGGAACAAAATGTGGTTGCAGCGGGCTCGACCCCGCGATCTCTGCCCAAACGGCCGGGCCGTCAACCGTTGCACCAAACGCAACGGCCTATAACATATAGAGCATTGTTTGGTTTTATTGTTAAATGGTTCGGGTATTGGTGATAAAGCGGGGCCGGCGAGGTTGGAACCGCCGACCCCACAGCCAGTAAAAGATGTAATTGCCAATAGACCGCACGACATACCTTGGAATTATAGGGCCACATTATAATTTTGTTAAGGTTCTGTTAACCGAGCCATAACCAAATGGCTTAATAAAGCCATAAACAAGTAACACCAACTCTAACAATCTAAACCAAAAGCCAAATGGAGATATCAGAGATGTTATACGAGATCATAAGGGAGTTAGATATTTATTTTGGTGGTTAAGTCTAATAAGGCAAATTGTATGTATAAAAAGAGGGGTATAGGCCTTGTTTTTCCAAGTCCAGGTGGTGAGAACGAGAGAATGCTCGGGAGATTTTGCAGACATTTCCACACATCAGAGGAACGTTATGCTGCTGTGCTTGAAGGAGATAGTCATTGAAGCAATTGTAACTGATTTTGCAGTATAATCGGATTGGTCACTCCGTTGGAGAGGGACCCGGAGATGTAGTCCTTAGGGACGAACTCCGTTATCAATTGCATTTGTTCTCCTCTTTATCTTCTCTCTTTCTTTTCAGTTCATTATCTTGGCAATTATATTATGTTCATTTATTCATTTGAGCATTGTATTAAGTGATCATTTACGTTAAGCACTCTATAAGCAATTGTCCTAGATCCTAAATAGATCACCTCCTAATGATGTGGAGAATCTTGTGTTGTTATTCAGCCATAGAGTATTGTGCTTATGCTAGTTGTTTTGTCCTGGTATTGGAAGGCATTGTTTTTGTTACCCCGATTGCATGTAAGCTATGGAATTGATCATTGGATGGTCTGGAAGCTCCTGCAATAGCATGTCTCTCTAAGATGCATGTGCATGTTGATGGTTTTGGAGTTGGCCTGATATGGACCTAGAGTTCTTGAACTGTTGTTTCATTTTGAGGATGTGTTGTACTTGCATCACTCAAATCCATGCTCTCTGAATTTAAGGGTTTTATAGATTTTCATTTAAAGAATCTATGGTTATGCATAATCATGATCATCCTTTATTATGGTTTAGTTGTTATGGTGTTTATGTTTTAGACTTTTGATTCATCCAGATGTGAAGTGAATATGGGTGTGCATGGAACATAGTGGTTTTGTAGGTTTTACATGTTTAAGAACACTTGTGGTTTTGTGGAGTTGTTGTTTAACTATTTTATAGACCTTGGCTTAGTTGGGGTGTTGTTGGATGAGATAGTAGCAGTTCTACACACATTATTTATGCATGGTAAGAGAAGGTGTGATTTCTTCTTTGCGTGGGAGTGTTGGTATGTGATTAGTCACTCAGCATTCTTGTGGTGGTGCTTGGTGGATTCCTTGGTCAACTATGGTGCTCATTGTGGACGTGATTGGTGAATCAGATTTGAGCATGATCTAGTGCTAGAGCCATGTTGTCTATATGATAAACTCTCTTTGAGATCTTAGTTTTGCAATTTCCAATGCAATGATGGGTTTGCATGTTTCAGTGTTTAGATCTACAAGTTATGCAGTTATATGGATTGATCACCCATTCAGTTGCAATGGGATAAATTGGAAGTGCACTGTCTATATCCATGAGGTTGATTCAGTGTTGATGCAAACTTGTTAGCTAGCCTTGTCTCTAGTCACTTTTGCATTAGTGTGGTTGCTTTGAAATGAGAGGATGGATGGTGTTGAGTACCTGGATAGTCGGTTATGGGAACCTGTAGCATGTTGTATCAAAATGTCATGGATAGCTTGGATACACTTCTTTGTGTAAGCTTTTGACAGTGATGGTAATCTATGCTTGGTTCTACTTGATATTGTTGTCAGATGGACATGTTGATGTGTGGACCTGAAGGATTTTTAGATTAGCAAATTTTTAGTCATGATGCTTGGAGAGCTTAGCTTTCGTGATTTAGTGGGAGCTTTAGCAATGACTTTAGATTCATCACTTAATGGTGAATGATCTTCTTTAGTTTTGTAGATGTTACTAGGAGGAGATCTTAGATCCTGTTGCTACAAAATGGTTCTTTCACATTTGCATGGATACTATTTGAAGATGTGTAGCATCTCAGAGACATGGAAGACTCTTAAAGTCTTTGGTTGAGGTGTTGGTGGTGCTTGACATGTAATGTTGGTTTAGAGTTTGTTTGCTAAATGTCATGATATACTCTTGATTGCACATTAGAGTTTTGGCATGATGCATTGGTCTTGAGACCATGGTATGATCACTTGGTGAATGCTATCTCCTAAGGGGGATGGTAATATCATGATCTCATGATAAGTTCCTGATTTAGATGATTCGAGCATTGATAGTGGTCTGGTGATTCTCTGTGTTTTGGGTACATTGGTCATATGCTTGAGAACTTCATGATAGTGCAGTAATGCAATTTGGAGTTTAGCATGGAATGATCATTTGCAAATGCTCATGGATACATGGAGAATAAGGTGAGGTTGTAATTCTCTTGAGATGAGAGAAGTGTTGTTGATGGTTACTCTTGATGAAGAGTCCACCAAAAAGTCCAAGGAGCCTACACCTTGGTTGGGCATGGGTTCAACAGAGACCAATGAGGAGATTGCTCTTGGAGAATTCATGAGGAATTGGTTACCCTAGAGGAGCATTCTCATTCCCCACTCTTGGTCTACTCGGCAGTTTATCATTTAAAAGGTATTTCCCATTATTTCTTTCAGATGTGTTATGTTTGTGCTTTAATTCTCATGGAATGATTTGATTCTTCGTGATTTGCTTTGGATACTCATTTGAGGATTGGTTTAGCATGTGTCTATATGTTGTATCTTTCATAGATATGGTTCTTGAGCTTTGTAGTTAGTTCTAAAGGATTTATTTGAGGGATGGTTAGCATGGTTATCTCCTTGTGCTTTTGTGTGTTTTAAGATATCATTTATTGATGAGGACTATTAGGAGATGGTTTTATGGGCTAATTTCTTGATATGGAAATGAAAAAGTTTGATCTTCTTTGATAAGGCTTACATCCATGTTGATTAAGTGTTATATATGTTATGTTTGATCTTGGAGATTGAATGGTTGGGTGTTGTTATGTTGTTCTCTTTGGGATGTTGTGAAGGAGGTCATACTTGACATAGTTGGCAGTCAGAGGTGCATGTAGGAGGATTTCCTACATGTATATGATGTGCATATTTTCTCTCTTTGTTCTTCGTTATCTTCCTAGATGTTTGATTTCACATTACATTGGTTTGAGATTTGGTCAGAGCTATTGTGATCACTAGCTTGTGGTCATGTGTTTTCACTCATTTTCTTGGGTGATGACATGGAGATTCTTTATCTCTTTCCTTTGTTGGGTGTAGAGAACTTGGGAGAGTTGTGCAAACCTGTGTTGAGAGTTGTTATTATAGGTTATCAATTTGCATATTGTGTATGTCATTGTGGATGTTTCCTTCAAATTACACTTTCTATTTTATGCTATTGGTAGACTTGGTATGCCTTGATCTCTTCAAATTTATTACCCGTGCAGTGGGAGTTCCTAAATATGTTTAGTCTTCCTCAACTAGTTTGTACATGGAGCTTGTATATATGTGATTGGTGATGGATTGAGCACACTTGTTGTGTGTGTTATTTTCAATCGCGTGGGTTCTTCAATTGGATGGGAGAAGTCAAGCTTTTGGTTGTTGTTCTAGCTGATGTTCTATCTTGTTTTCTAGAGGAGGAATTTATGGTTGTGTTCAGGTTGAAGCTTTGAAGTTGATGTTATTGATGTTTTTGTATAGCTTGTGAGCACAGTGGATTGATAGCTATATTTTTGTAACCTTTGCTATCAATTGGATCTGATGCTTGTGTTCTTTAGACTGGTGCATATATGCCTTGGCTCATTCCTTTTCCTATGGTGGATGGTTGGAACTATTGTCTGATTTGGTGGACATCTTGGATATCATTGCAAGTGTCTTGATTGGAGTGCAAAAGCATTTTTTAAGATTCTTGAGATTGCATGTATGGTTGTAATGATTTGATCAATAACTTCTAGCATTGGAAGGATCCAATAAGTTCTTCGTCAACTGGGAGCATCTTGGAAAATGTGACTCAAATTTACTAGTTTGATCTTCTCCCTACAGATTATGTTCAAATCCTTCATCGGCCTAAACTTTGCATGATCACTAAAAAATGGAACTTTGGAACCACTGGTCAAGAGTTGTGAAGTTTTGAAAACCTTCGACTTACCGACTGCAAAGACAAGCAGATCACAAGATCGTGGAAAGTTAGAACTTTGGAACCTCATGTTGGGATTTGTGAAGTTTTAGAAACCTCTGACTTATTGATAGTTGTGGTGGTTGGCCAATAGTGATGACATGGATGTCATGTTGGTAGTGTATTGTGTTCTCCCTACTAGCCTTGCAGTGCTTTGGTGGGACCCGGTTGGTACCTTGCAGCGTGTGTAGGAATTGGCTTGTCAATGGTGACTAGGATGTCATGGTGGCAATGTGGACCATGGTGATGTGATGCTCTATATATCGATCAACGGTAGTGATTAAAACAATCCAACGGTGTTTGCAAACCCAACACCCCTGGTGGTGGGTCCCGACAGACTCTTGCGAGGTGTGTAGGATTGGTTAAGTGGTGTACATTTACTGACTAGGTGACTTGACGTTTATTGACTTGGTAACTCGTGAATAATGTCATGGTGGGACCCAGCTAGTGCTAGGCTGGAAATTGGTAATTGGTTGGTCGATTGACTCAACAGGTTGAACAGACATCGGAGAGACTTGGAGTTTTCAAAGAGAGATGAATGAAGTCTTTTCGATGGTTCGACATAGTTATGCAAGTTACCTTTTATGTGATGGTTGTGTATAGTTGCATACAAGAAATAAATCGGTTGGTTTCTTGGTTGGCCTAGAATGTAGAATGAATGTTGGATTAATATATAGCATTTTAGAAATATTTAGATAAGGAGACTCTCTCTTAGTAGTTCGATTGGAAAAAATCTCTTCCTCGATGTGAATGTGTGTTGTATATTGCAAGAGTATTGTAACGCTGTGAAGATTGTAGTCGATGGAGAGGTTGATTAAAGAAATGTAGAGAGAGAGAGGGAGACATATTTGTAGAGGCGTTATGCTATCAAGTTCCTCCACATAGAACAAGATGTTAAACTCTATAAAGGCTTAGAGCCTATGATTGTATTTGTAACTATTTTTTTGTTGAATAATACAATGGTGATCTGGGATTTTTGGAGTGTGGGGTTTTTTACTCGAAAGGGTTTTCCCCACGTAAATTTGTGTGTTCATATCTTCTATTCTATCTTTCATGGTTCTATTTGATAAATCTGTGTTGCATGTTGTTGGAACTAGTTGTTATTAAAAGATCTAAATTTTCATGATCTTTTCTCAAAAGGATTAATGTGGGAAATGAACTATGTCTGATTCTGCTTGGTGGCCTAGTAGTACGTGTCTCTGAGGTAATCTAAGAAAATAAAGGCTACCAAAGGCACTATTGATCTTGGATGTTTCTTTCTGAGATGATTTAAATTTCCCAACACCTTATACCCTCAACCCTTAAACCCTTAAACCCTCAACCCTAAACCTTCAACCCTAAACCTTCAACCCTTAAACCCTAAACTCTTAAACCCTCTACCCTCTACCCAATACCCAATACCCTAAACCCTCAACACTAATCCCTCAACCCTATACCCTCAACTCTTAAAGTCTCTACCCTAAACTCTCAACCCTCAACCCTTAATCCCTCAACGTTAATCCCTCAACCCTTAAACCCTAAACCCTCAACCCTTAACCCCTCAACCCTCAATCCCTACTCCCTCAACCCTCAACCCTTAAACCCTTAAACCCTCTACCCTCTACCCTCTACCCTATACATTAAACCCTGAACCCTCAATTCTCAACCCTCTACCCTATACATTGGTTCCTCAACCATAATCCCTCAACCCTATACCCTAAAACCTATATACTCAACCCTAATCCCTCAACCCCAAACCCTCAACCTCATCCCAAAACTCTTAAACCCTCAACCCTTAACCCCTCAACCCTTAAACACTTAAACCCTCAACCTTCTACCCTATACATTAAACCCTCAACCCTAATCTCTCTCTCTCTCTCTCCCTATCTCTCAGATCTCTCTCTCGCACCCCCTCTCTCTCTCAGGTCTCTCCCTCTAGTACCCTACCTAGGTAACTCTCTCTCTCTCTCTCTATCCCTCCCATCCTACCTAGATAATTCCCTATCACTCCAACCCCCTCTCTCCCACTCCCTCTTTCTCTCCCTCTTGCAGGTCTCTCCCTCCCACATCCTCTCCCTCTCTTAGGTCTCTCTCACTCCCTCTCTCTCCCACTCCCTCTCTCTCGCACTCCCTCTATCTCCCTATCTCTCAAGCCTTTCCCTCTCACCCCTCCTCACACTCTCCAGTCTCTCCCTCTTGCACCCTACCTATATAACTCTCTTTCTCTCCCTCTCTCTCCCCCTCTCTCTCTCTATCCCTCTCACTCCAACCCCTTATCCCCCACTCCCTCTCTCTTAGGTCTCTCCCTTCCACCCCCTCTCCCTCTCTCAGGTCTCTCTCTCACTAACCTCTCTCCCTCCCTCTCTCCCTCCCACCCTACCTAGACAACTCTCTCTCTCTCTCTCTCTTAAAATTCTCCCTCCCTCTAAAGAAATACATACATACATATATATAAGAAAACATACATACATACAAGAATACATACATATGTACATACAATCTTACATACATACACTGATACATACATATGCATACACTAATACATACAAAAATGCATACATATGCATACATTGATACATGCATACACTGATACATACATACATATAGGCATATATGCATACAGGTGTACATACATACATACATACAAACATACAAATATATATGTATACATTTAATAGACTAGCATTTAACACAAAGCAAGACATAACGTGAGCGTATTATAATGTGCTTGCATTATGTCTTGCTTAACAACTCTTGGGCACAAACACAAAAAAATGTCAAAACTATGAAATAGCGCGCTCACTTGCGTTATAACGCGCTCACCGCATTATAACGCACTTGCTCGCATTATTTCTTTCTTCAAGGGAATCCCCAAGTTAGGCTTGGTATTTGATTTAGAATACCAACGCAAAGGCTTGGAGTGCCATCCCAACGTCCAAAAATGTGTTTTTGCAAATTTTACAATATTTCACATAATCACATTCATGCTAAGCATCAAGTTTGCACATGTTTCAAGGTCGAACAAATCACACACTTGGGTTATGTTAGGCTCTCTATTTTTTCACATTTTGGAAATGTTAAGCCTTTGATCTACAATTTCTTCTTTTTGTGTGTGTTTTTTGGCAAAAACCAGTGTTTGGTATTTTTTCTTTCTAAATTAATCATTCATCGAAATTTCAAATAAATTACATTTTTAGAAACTAGACTCCATTCTACACATATTAAAATAAAAATAAAATGATTTTCAATTATTTTCAAAATTTATAGGGGTAGCATGGCCAAAATTCTATTTTTCTGGAAGTGTCCACTTTGAAAATTAGAAAATCAAATATTCATTAAAAAATTATAAGAAAAATCAAGCATAAACTACATGTTGTTAGCTAATTTCTCATCGAAGCGATCTTAAAAATACCAAAAAAAAAAGATTAACTTTTGAGGGAGCCACAAAATTCGCTATGTTATGTTTTTTTTACAAAAACAACACCAATTTATATGGCTCCCTCTTTTGAACCCCTTAATCTCTACCATTTTCAAAAAAAAATAGTAGTTTAGAAAGTATAGACTCGGAGCACTATGATCCTTGTTTTTATTGCATGTAAAAATTTTGAGTGTAACTATTGTCACAACCCCTTTTTATTCTTAACTCATCTCCCTCTATTATATATATATATCCTTTTTAGATATTAAACATGTTTACAACATGATCTAGATTTGTATAGACACTTATATTTATATGAATATATTTATTATCGTATAATTATTTCAAGTACATACATAGCGGGACATTGTCATATGATAGAAAATAAATGAATTCGTTAATGCATAATATTACATATTATCGTTATTAATAAATGAATGTTTTTGTAGATCTACATGCTTTTATAGATAATAGGATAGTAATCTTTTATGATCTTAATCTTTATACAAGTTCAACTAATATCTTATATATATAAATATACATAGACGTACTTTTCAAAATAGTGAAGTTGGTTTTAATATATTTAACTTTTCTTTAATGGGGAATGGGGAATGTTATGAAGAAATGGTAGGAGGCGCACATGAAATCTTTAAAATTGTAACTGATTTTTGGGATTGAAGGAGAACTCTAGATGGGTAATGATCATCCCCGGATCATCTAGAACTCATCAGTGTGATTTTTATTACAAGCAGCAAAAGCAAGATGAGGGGGGATCAGGAGGGTTAGAGCCATGGAAGATTGGTGTTCAGATGTCGATGATGGTTTAGGAATTTGAGGGAGGACAGAAGGGATGAAGAAAGGGAGATCACCATATCGGCCACAATGCAATTTCAATTAGTTTACCAGGGAGAAATTATTTATTTCAAGCCCTTTCTGCATCGGTACCATGTTCCTTTTCAAGCCTTTAACAATATTTCTCCTCTTTGGTATGCGATAAAATGAGTATCTGCATATATTATTGTTTTGTCTAGCTACTCTCCATAAGCAATACAACGATGATCGAGCCTGAAAAAGGAGAATTTGGGGATCATTGAAGGAGGATCAGGGAAACGAGCTCGAGCAGAACAGACGACATCTCGGTCATCATCCTGCAGAAGTTTCAAAATCCCCTAAACTGGCAAAGATTAGAGGTATGGCATCAATGTTTTAAGGTTTTGTCTTCAAATCTATTTATCTACCGCGCATGACTTGCAAATAATTGCATACCGTGAGTCGACACTTCCTCTGAAAGCTTTGTGTTAGTATTTGGAATATTTGATTTACAATTCTGCTCTTTTGCATGTATGCTTATTCGTACAGTGGAACCTTATCCTATATTTATTTATTTTCTGTCTTCAAAGCATAACATGTACTATGAAAATTTGTGAGCTTGATACTACATGGAAATGTATATGTATGCCACAACTAAAGCATATTTTCCTTGTAAGTAAATAGATTTCACTCCAATAGCTGAGTGTGTCAATTGCACTTACATATAAGCTTCCAAATCATGTCAGCATAATAAGTATTTCATTTGCCCTGTCCATGGTGCTTCATCTTCCTCTCTCTAAAGTTAAAGCATATCTCATACCTTGTCCAGGGCTCTGTATTTATTTTCAAACATTTGTGTCGGTGTCGTTCCAATATAAACTATGTTTTACCACAAATCAAATTCACATTCACTTGTCTTGATGATGATGGTCCAAGTTCACATTCCAAGAATCTCTTTTAAATTCATCATTAGGTGATATTGGTAGTTTCGAGGTTCAAAATAATTGTCAATGTATAAAACTCTCACAATTATGATTGATATGCAATGTCATTTTGAGTAAGGGAATTATCGTGTGGTTGTGCCTACAACCATCGTGTAAGTAATATATGTGTCATTCCAAGCCATTGGGGCAGGTTGTGACTGTCATTTGTGTTTCTTGAAACCGAATATTGATCCTTTCTAAACATATTCATTTAGGAAGTAACCTCAGCGTTACCATTCTGTTAGATTTCACTCTCGATGCTCACTCACAGGTGGTCGGCATGCTTTGCCAATGGACCCGCTTCTGCATTTGTGCTATGTAAATCATCCTCAATGCCAATATCATTTTGTTTCTAAGCATTTTAATTATGTTATTTACCCATGTCATGTATCGAGTAATCATAAGCGACCTCTCTTCTTGAGACGTATAGAGTGCACTCGTGAGATCACATTTACCACAATATTCCACCGTAAACCTTTCGTCCAAAGCTTATATACGCGTTCCTCTTCCAAAGTCATAGTCTGTCCCGATAGATGGTGATCACTCTTCTTCTTTTGCTGGTCAAAGACTGCGGTATACAGATAGCATTTGAGAGAGAAAAAGAACATACATCTTACTTCTTAGCAGTGGCAAAAGGGAAATCAGGGTGTTTGGTTCTTGACGAAGAAGTTCCTCTAAGCAACGTCAAGGGTTGTTCGTGTCGCCGCTCCTTTAGCTGGTTCACTTGTAAGTTTTATTTTATTATATTAGAAAGGTCTTTAGTCAATGCATGAAAAGGATTAGTTTTCTTGTGGTCTTTAGAGATTCTGTTAAAAAGAGTTAAAACTTATTTCGTTATGATTTGTGATCTAGGATAACGTTTAGACCAAGATCCTTCTTGCAAGTCTTGAATTAGATTCAATGGTTTATATTTGAGCTTAATAGGACACTCTCAATCATTTTCATGTTAGTAGACGATCTAGATGAGAGGTGATCAAACCTTATCAATGAAAGGAAATATCTTTTGATCAAACAATGTTTTTCTTTAATTAGAAGGTTATTAAATAGCATAGTTTTGTTTAATATCTTGTTAGTAATTTTTTTATTGCACTTTGTCTTTTAATTTTGAATTAGGCAAATCATAAAAATAAATATTTATACATCAATATAATTGTATCAATCATTATGCTATGATATCAAGAGTTAGACATCTATATACTGGTTGTAATACCGGCAGTTAGAATTGTGTTATTAGTATAGTTGAACTTTTCAATATATTGTTGTTGCGTGTATCTTCAACTCAAAATAGAATCTCTCACATTGGAACAAGTTTTGGTTATAAGATTAAGCTTTTCAAGTATTGTAATATTGCACTAATAAAGCATAAAAGATATTAGAATATATATAGGTGGTAATGAGGTATCAAATAGTTAATAATGTAATTTCTTTGAAAAGCACGATATATTTAGTATGATGGAAATGATAATTGGTTTATCTATAGCGGATAGATATGCAATCTCAGCAATGGAGTATTTATCTTTATCTGATAATCATTATCAAATGTTGCCTCAAGTTGTTACCTAAATGATATTCGACTTGTTTATTTTGTTAAAAAATAAGAATTGTTATTTTGGAATTTAGTTACTAAATGATGGTATAGAATAATTATTGGATAGCATGTACTATACAATGTTGGAATATAAATTCTTAGATGAATTGTTACTAATATGATGTCTTGGAAGCTATTGAGAAACCCAGGTTTTGTTAAGACTTTTATTGCTTACTAGAACCATGCTTACATAGATGGTACCCATTTTGGAATTTTATCTAAGCATAATAGGAAGACGAGTACCTAGTTTGAATCTATGATCATCGGTTGGAATCCCTTAAATCTTGTTACTCTAGAAGTTGGTTTTCTTTTATAAAATAAAAGGTTGTTCTACCTGAGTGGGTGACAACCGACGTGAAACTGTCTAGGTAAACTTGATCCTAGAAAGGGTTGTATACCCACTATTTTCAAGTACCTAGTTTATTTTATGACTATCGTTAACGAACCAAGTTATTTGGTAGTCATTTTCTTGCTCGGGGGTTTGGCTAGAGTCCACGTGGCTTCACGATGCCAATAAGGTTGGGAGGTGGGCAAGCTTTATTAAAGTATGCATTATTACAATTGTATGAATAAAGATATTGGGGATGAATTCTTTTGAGATTGTAGAATTGAGTTATTCATTTAATTATAATACAATAAAGGTTCTTATACAATTGCTACGTGTTTTATTTATTATTTAATATTTTATATAGTGGAATTTTTAAGGTGATTTGACTTGGTTGTTACAACTATCCTCAATTTCACATCCAAGGTCAGTATTTCCTGATTTCAGAAGAAGAAAAAATGGCGACTTAAGACCCCTTTTTGGCCCCCCATCTTTTTCCACTTACCTAGGTCTCTAAAATAGATATGGTGAATGCTAAAATATGGGATAAAATAATTGAAAACAAGCATCAAATATGAATTCTACCCTATATCAATTATGCACCTTGGATTAGAGTGAAAGGAATGCAAATAATGGGAAAAAGTGTGAAATATCTTGCCACACAAATCATTGGTGATCTAGGTGATGTGCCCCAACTAATGGTTGATGGTTTAAGTAGAGTGTGGGTGCCCAATTTTTTAGCATAAATATGTTGCATCCAATCTTCTTCCTTAAAAATGGATTAAGGATTGCTTGATTTCTAGACTTGGTGATGATAGATGGAGGGTTGAGATTGCTTTAGGATGGAGGGTTAATATTTTATGAGTAGATATTTGAATTTTAAATTTGGGAAGGAAAAGGGATTAAATGCTAGTGGTTGGTGGATGGAGGGCTAGGATTGACTTGATTAGATGGGTGGTGGGGATCAAAAGCTATCTTGGATTTGGATTGAAGGTGGTTGCTGATGGGTGGCTAGGATTAGTTTGGTTGATTTGATGGTTGGGATTTGAATGTTGACTTTACTTTGGATTGGTGACTTGAATTTATTTTTATTTTAAATTATGGATGTAATGTGGTTATCCCATTAGTGGGGGATCAAATAGGATTTGGAGATTTAGACCACTTAATCAAATAATTAGATTATTTAACCAATTAGGGTAAATTTATGTAGCGTGTTAGTTTAATTAAATATGATTTTATTTAGTTAATTATATATGGAGGGAATGTTAGAGGACAAGTCCTAGCTAATTAAATAAATATAATGTATCTTATTAATTAGTGTTGATATGATGAGAATATGGTTATAACTAGTATGTTAAGTGTGGAAAGTATTGAAAATGGTAATGTTAGATGTGTATTTAAGATGTGGTCAATTTTAGATATCTACATTTTGTTCACCTTTGAGATGATGTTGTAACTAGTAGTTCTAAGCAATAGTGCTTCAAATAAAATAAGTAGTCATTTGGTGGGATACAACTAGTAGGATGCCCCAATCATTCGGAACAAATGATGTTAGAATGTGGTTGAAGGATGCCCCCTTAAGAGATAGGCATGTTGAAAGGACCTAAGTGGTCTCTTGAAAGGATAACCAAGTCCAAAAGGATTGATGGATAGAAGGGATGGGTTTGAAGAGATAGGAAGAAAGGGGGATGATAGTTAGATGTATGAAGGTTGGGATAAAGATGATGTTAAAAAATCATGAAAAATGGGAATGATGGAAACAAAAAGAATGATAGCATATGAACACTAAAATATAAGATAACACGATAGGATATCAAATGCTAATCTTACCCTATATCAACTATACACCTCAAATTAAAGAAAAAATATAAATATTGACTAAAAACATGTTCAACCTTATACCATCCCTTTCTAATTCCATTAAGTCTTCATTGTGTTATTTTTCCATTTTATTATGTTTCTCATCACTCATTACCTTACTTGTGTCAATCTATTTCATTATTTCTTGAGTTGTCACCTTGTTTCCAAAGCATTTTAAGCAGCAGTGGTTACTCAACATCATTCAACAACTGTATGATCAATGAAGACAAATCTCCTATTTCAAATGGCTTGTATCCACTGTCTAATGATAGAAATGTTATATTGATCAATCATGTATGCTAACATTAATAACTTGTGTTTGACGGTTGACCTGACTGTTAAATTTAAAGATAATTGGAGGATTGATTCAATTTTTAATATATTCTCAATGTAAAATCTTATCAAATATATCCTTCAATACAATAAATGAAGATTAATAAATTTTAAACATTTACAGCCATTGGTGGGAAGCCCAGCTAATTGTTTACTAGTTCAAAATAAATTCTCTTGATTCATTTGCCCTTGGAAAGGACCAATACCTAATAAATCCAAGATAATTTCCTAGTTGTTTACTTTAAATTTTGAACCGCTGGTTCTTTTCCTCTTTTATCCTTTATGACCTCCATAATGTTCTCAGCTTTGGCAGCATCATAGGATGCATGAAGGTCGAATAACAGGTAATACAATACTAATATAGCCTTTAAAATCCCATAACGAATAAAAGACTGAGCATTGAGATAGCCCAAAAGAAAAACATTTAAGGCAATAATTAGGGATGGTATTCAGAGCAGTGGCACCAATGACATGCCCCACTTCTTTGGCTTCCTTTTGTGGAAAAACGTGTTATAATGGAGGTGATGTCAAAGGGAAAGCAAGTAGCTCTCAAACAACCTGATGACAATATCTGCAATGCCCTTGTTGTGTTAGGAAAACCCTCTTTGCAAGCAGTCAATATGTACATGTGAGAAACTTCCTATCACCATATTATTGCATTGAGATTATCGTTTGTAAGCATTTCCAATGAATTCAAAATGTGGTCGTCCTTGTATTGCGAGAGCATAGAAGGTGGATTGCCCTTCCATCCCTCAATCCACTTTGGAGGCTGGTCATCCCCCTTGATCAAGCCCAAGAGCATGTAAGGTTTGTCATCCATTCCACCTCCTAGCCCATGAGCATAGAAGACTAGCCATCCATTCCATCTCTGGGTGGTGTACTTGATAAGAGCATGAAGATTGGGCGTCCTTCACCTCTAGTGAACTTAGAATTTTTGTCATCCTTCCTATTTGAAAAATAATTCCTCAAATTCAACATATGACTTCTCAAAGAATTTGTTAAATTATACCTAAATAAATACCTCTTGTTGAAATGATAAATTTACTCTTAAATGGTTGTTACCAATTATGTTTTTGAATATTATTAATGGCTATTCTCAATCTCTATTCCAAAGAGATATATTAGATTTATTATTCGTATTCCTTCTTTTTCCAACTTGATTGATATTATGGATTCATTGTGAGTTGATTTATATTTATGGATTGACAAGTTATGTTTAAATGATGCTTGAATGATTTGATGATTGAATTATGAGTTGATTGATCTTTTTATTGCTTGATTTCTTGATGGATAAATGATTGATGATTTCTAATTGAATTCCAATGAACTAATTTACCCTTTATATCCATTTCTTGAAGGATTCACCACCCTCCACAATAAATGAGTCACCACCCTTCATTGTTGCCTTTTGAGAATGATAATTTATTTCCAAACTAATTGATTGATTCACTTCTCATATATGATTTCTCCACAAGGAAATGATCTCCCTTTTATATCTTATTATTGAGGGAGTTACAACCTTTCACATTTGAAATAGTCGCATCCTTTCTCACATCATCACTACTCTTGAGAACATAATTTAATTGCAAAGTCAGATAAATTTTGTTCTCAATTGAATTATTGAATGATGTTATGGATCTCCTTCTCAAATGAAAAACTCTCCCTCTTATATCTTCAATTTCTTGGGAGTCACACCTCTTCACTATTACTACTTTTTTGGATGAGTCGCAACTATTCCCTTAATTGATGGTATGAAACCTTTAATTAAATTTTAATTAAATATCTTTAATTCCTAGGGATCACTACCTTTGTTAGAATTACTCCCTTTATTAAATTGTTGTCCCTTAGGTGTTGCGATCTTGATCAATTACTTTGATCTATTTCCTACTTGGATGAGGGCATGACATGAATGTCATACTAAATCAAGGGAGAATAATAATATGGTGTATAGGGATAATTTGAAGGAATATTTACTACAAGCGAGCTATGGGTGGTAGAGACCCTTGCTGATCACAATAAATTTGATTGTACAAACTCAACTAAGAACCCTTCATTTGCTAATCTTCTTCAGATCATAGGAGAGCTTACTCTTATAATTAGCATTCTGCCAATTTGTGATTGGAGCTTCAAGACTTCCTCCTAGAGGCTTAACCATACTGAAATCAGAATTGACAATAGTTAAAAGAATTCAAGATCCTTATTACAGAGAAAGTTGAAACCTTTGCATAAAAGGAGATGTCTTGAGAATGCAGAAGGCAATGGAATCGATAAATCATCTATCCTTTGTGGTGAAACATATCCGATTAGAATTCAAAATTTGCAACCTCTAAAAGCTTGAAGTGGTGTGCTAGTTCTTTATGACTTCAATTAGGCCTTTGAAGTGAACTTACACAGCATCGGGGCCTAAGGGCATTTTTAAATTTTTTTGTTTAGATGAATTCTTATGAGTTGAATCATACAACCAAATGAAGGTTCTTAATCGATGATCATGAGATCTTCAAGAAAAATGATAGTTCAATTTCTATTTAACTTGTTGAAATCATGGAACTCGAGAGGGTGTGGGCTTGATATGGAAAATGAGACTTGTTAATAGAATCATTTATAGGACACCTTAATCCATAATTGAAGTTCCAAATCCAAATGACTATAATAGTACTAGATAAGTTCCAACCCAGCTTATCTTGTGATGGTAATGACGCTAAGAGGTTGGAGAAAATGGTTAGAAAGTGATTTGACAAGAGGTACCTAGGAGTATAGTTGATGGGTTTGGTAAATGACATAAATTAAAAATAAGGGGTAGGGATAAAAGAACATAGTCATGCCAAAGCATTAATCAAGTTGATCGTTTAAGTTTGATTAATATCATTTAAATTAATTAGTTACTAATTTATATTTAATTAGATTTGATGATTTATTATTGTTGATTGTAGAAAATTAATTATGCTAAATAAAGACACATTGATTGTCAAAGATAAAGATTATGGACAAAGAATGTGAAGTTCTTAAATGATGGAGGAATTTGATAGCATATGAAGGAAAAAGTAAAGAGAACTTCAATTGATAGAGAAGCAAAATTTTCTTCACTAAAGGTGCAACAACTCATATCAAAGTAAGACTAAGTTAGTTGTTCTTTAAATGAGTCTAGACAAGGTTGGAAAATGTGAAGATGGGCCTAATATAGTACCTACATAAACTAAAAATTGAATTCCTTTGATTTGTAACTGAATCTAATATTTTTTATTACTGGTATGAAAAAGAATAGTTAATAAACAAGAGAGAATAGTACTAAACTTATGAAATTGAACATTTATATACTTACTTTCAATCCGGTTTTTACCCAATTATGTGATTATCTTGGTAGCAAGATATTTACATTATTTTGAATGCTTATCTAATTAAGGTAACCCCCAAAAATGGGATTTGTGCTTCATGATAAGAGTATATGACACTCTTTAAATAAGAAGCCCAGTTGGGCTTATGAAGGCACTACTACTCCCCAATTTGTTCTATCTACTTTCCACATTGGGAAAAAATGAAAATGATGCATTTTTTGCTTACAAGTCTTTTTGCTTTTTTCTTCTAGGATCAAACCAATGTAGCCTCGAATGTGGTTGGGAGGAGGCCTCAAGTTGGGTGGGTTGATGTTTTTCTATTGCCAATATCAAACTAAGGACATAAAAACAAATTACTACATCATTGTTTGAAATGCGCCCTATGGTTTTGGGATCCTATATAGTCCATTAATCCATAGTTTTCCAACAATGTCAGGACCATTTCAAGTTATCTAGAAATTTTCAACAGTTTCACTCTAGGGAGCCCAAAATATCGCGTTCAACAAAGGCATAATGCAGAAGATGTGTGCACCAGAAAATAGGCTAGCTAGATCCCTGTTTCTCCAGGTAACCCAAAGGCAAAAATGGACATTCCCAAGGAGTTCATGAGTGTTGTTGATGAAGTAAAAGTATTAAAAGAAATCACAACCAAAGGATAATTAAAGCTATACCATTATCACTCCATAAAGGCCAAACTACATACCCAATAACAGAAAAGCCTAGTTTTTTTTTGGCCATGCCTACTTTTTTAAATTACAGTCATATTTGTTGTGTCAACAATTTTGAGTTCCTTGAAATGATAATACATGCAAGTCTCGTTGTCATGGTTGTTACTCATCTTTTGTGAGTTGAATCATACAACGAAATGAAGGTTCTTAATCAAATGGTCATGAGAGATTTAAGAAAAATGATAGTTCAATTTCTATTTAACTTGTTGAAATCATGGAACTCAAAAGGGTGTTTCCTTGATATATAAAACGAGACTTGTTAATAGAATCATTTAAAGGGCCCCTTAATCCATAATTATTTTTTGTTGAAATCACATATTTTTTAGAAAATATAATGATTTAAGCCTTGAAAATTCCATTTAAAGGATTCCAATTGAAGGGGGTTCGATCAAACCACCTTAGATCGAACCCCCCTTGGATAGAACCCCACTAGTTTTAAACCATACTTATAACGGAGTCTACTTTACACCTATCAAAATGCTGATAAAAAACAACTTTTGATTCACCTTTTGGGGGATCAAATGAATTCATTTTAAAAAAATTGTAAGTATGTATTCCTTATTATAAGCTTCCCAAAAAGTATAATTTTAAATATATTTAATTTTATTATTATATTTATTTTTTGCGAATGTAGTTTTTTCACCGAAAGTCAAGCTCTCTATTCTACACATGTGGAAAAATAGTAGATTACCAAAAAACAAAATTTGAAAAATATGTTTGTGGTAGGTATTGATGTTCTTGATCCAGAAAAAAAAAATGAATTTTGATGCATATAAAAAAAGTTATGTTGTATACGGTTCGCCTTTGTCTAAATTGTAATTGGTTTGACTTCAAAACTTAATTAAGAAAAAAATATTTAATAAAACACTATGAAACCAAATGAACGTGTTAGATATCATAGTTACAAATCTAAATTCAAAAAATTATAATTTTATCCTTCATAGAAAAAAGTTATGTTGTTTACGGTGAACATCACTTTTTAAAAATGGTGTTTACTGTTAAAAAATAGTTTTCGAATGAAATGGAAAAAGAAATGCAATATGATTCCAAAAAAAAATTAAAATATATATTTAGAATCTATAGACAAAATGTCACAAATCACTAGTTTGCATCATCTTCAAATTCCTCATGGTTTAGTAGCTATAGGTGCCCGAAAGTGAAGATTTAGTTAAAAAAAATTGGTTCAATGTCAAGTTTGGCCAAAAAGTGTAAACCACTATTGTGGGATCACTATATAACAATACTAGATAAGTTCCAACCCAACTTGTGATGGTAGTGAAGCCAAGAAATTAGCTATAGACTTAAGGTTGGATAAAATGGATAGGAAGTGATTTGACAAGAGGTACCTAGGAGTATAGTCGATAGTCATGATGGGTTTGGTAAATGGCATAAATTGAAAATAAAGGGAAGGGATAAAAAGAGCATAGTCATGCCAAAGCATTAGTTAAGTTGATTGTTTAAGTTTGATTAATATTCATTTGATTTAATTAATTGTTAATTTATATTTAATTAAATTTGATGTTTCAAATGCTATTGTTGATTGTAGAATACTAGTTATACCAAATAAAGACAAGTTGATTGTCAAAGATAAATATTGTGGACAAAGAATGTGAAGTGATTAAATGATGGAGGAATTTGGTACCATAACAATAAAGAGAACTTTCATTTGTAGAGAAGCTAAATTTTCTTTGCTAAAGGTGCAACACCTCATATCAAAGCAAGACTAAGTTACTTGTTCTTTAAATGAGTCTAGATTAGGTTGGAAAATGTGAAGATGGGCCTAATATAGTACCTATCGAGTTGGTACTTGATGGGAGTTTTAATGCCTAATTGTAGGAGATGTTCATATAACCCAACAAAAATAAATAACACACTTAAAGGGAAACCAACTACTAATAAGTCAATAAAAAAATATAACAATGAAGGCATTGATAGGAAAAAATTTTATGTTTAGATAGACTTAAACAAACCAGTTTGTCATGAAAGCATAACAAGGACCTCAACCAAGGCAAAAAACATGAAGAACCATACACGACAAGGAACACATTGCACAAACACAAGACATGAGGGTCTACACAAGCACTTCACAAATCCATAGTAAAGTGATCATAAATTAGTTCTCAACACACTCTAAGGAAAGAATTAAAGTACTTAATAAATTCATGTGTCAATGTAGTTAATGAAATATAACTAGTAGAATACAAATCAAACAATTTCCATGCATCATCAATTAAAGTGCTTCTTAATTCATTCAACAAAAACACATCATTGTCTATATGCCCAAAGTGTACAAGTAAAAATCACTTGGCATATAAAGATGCATCCTTAATGCCATCAAAATCATTGTATGAATTCCTCATGCATGAACATTATTATGAAATGCTTCACAAAGTAGTGAATCATTAAGAATATACATGGAATATAAATGAGATTGTAAAGGGGCGTCATTATAATGCAAAACATCATCATGTAGAAAAAATAGCTAAAACATGCACATTTATATCCTTATGCACCCCATAAAATGAAACATTAATAGTGCCTAAACCAAATGATATAGAACTAACATGATATGTAAGTGTAGATACTAAAATAAATCTTCTTATATTATTATCATCATTATTCATTAGTAATCATTATTATCATTTAATTAATTTGAGCTAGTTATCCATTTAATAAATTAATAGAACTCATAATCATCCTCTCATGAGTTAACTTCTTTGTCAAATTATCAACTTCCTTGTAAAATATTATTAAATAAATTAATAAAATTCATAATTATCATGTCATGAGTTAACTTCCTCATCAAAATATAAAATTTCCTCATCATTTTTTGCTAACTAATCCACCTCTTCTTGTTAAATCCAAAGTCAATGGAGTTGACTCTTGATCTCTCATCAAATATTAGTCATACATTCGATCTTCCAAAAATCTATAAATTCGTCTTCTTGTTCATCATTTTCACAACAACTAAATTTTAATGCAAAGTAATGATGTTAATTTAGTTAGCCATATGTTGTTGATTCTAAGAGCACCCGCATGTCATTGTGAATCCTACATGCGCATCAATTTATATGCTCAAATAGAGGTTTGTGGAAGTTAGAATAGTATTTTAAAATTAGTTTTTTTAATGCTTTATTTGTTCTAATTTTTTTCATGCAAACAATAGGAAGAATATCATCACTAAATACTATATATGGATCCATCATGAAATTAAAATGACATAATAATTCAAAAATTAGAAATAAATTAGATCTAAAATAAAAATTAGAAAAATCAAACCCTAAGGCCCCAAGGGGCATACGAAGTGTCAAATTCACTAATTTAAGTGACCCAACAATGGCAAGCAAAGGGAAGTATGGATCTCTTTTCTGTTATACTATTTTATTTTTCTTAACCTTTTTATTCAAGGAACTAAATTTTGGTTGTGGAAATCTATCTAGACAAGATATCAGTTGTCTAGATAACATGTAAATGGCTAGCTTGCTTCAAAGTTTATTTTAACTACATAAATTCGTATACATGTAGGCTCTCCTTAAATTAACTAAAATATTTGCTTAGATTTTTTGTGCCCTTTTATTAATGTTACTAAAAATGACTAGCATACTTGAGAATAGTGTTATCGTTAGTTCTTTGCATTTACTCTATTTGTTCCATCTGAAAAAAAAAATCAACAAAACAATTGTGCTGAAATTTTGTCCTTTCAAACCTAACCCTAAAAATGGCATAATTAGGCAATAATGTGAGCCCCAGCTCTTTTTTATTTTACTTTATCAACCTAAACAATTTTTAGCTAAAATAATTTTCTTGATTTGTGGCCTACTAGTAGTCACTTAAAATAATTTGCTTGATTTGCTTGATTTCATGAGCATAGAATTGTCACCTCGAGTTATGAGAGACTTAATTTAGATCTCTTCATTCTACTTACAACACATATAAAAAAATTAATTATGAGTTACAATTTAAACATTGTGATCAAAATAGTAAACAAATATCTTTCAGCCATCCAAACAAAAAGGTGGAAAAATCAAGGTGGCAATGAAATTTTCAAACTCTCACAAAACCCCTTTTTTTGCCTCTTCTACCCTATCGAGTGTAGTTGATGTATGAATACCCACCAAATATTATGTTTACCATTAGGTTTAGTTGGCATGAAAATCCCCACTTGCAAGTCAAATGAGGTTAAGTTTTATGCAAATGGGTTAGATGAGATCAACTGGACTTTAGCACAATCCACAAGTGCAACTTCACCTTTCGATCATGTTTAGTTCACTTAGGGAAATGTTCCCACAAAAACCCTTAGGTTCAATTGAAGCTGACTTCCCCTCTAATGTGAGCCAAACAAGGTCATGTGCACTTTTACAAATCAAACAAGGGCAAGTACACATGAGCCACTTGGAAAATATATGATTTGGATAAGACCTGGATGTCCACCGATATTTAAATTGGGTTTAATTTCATGTCAACATACTAGTGGAAATTGCAAGCAATTTGCACAAGTGGAACCTTGTGGATCAAATGAACTCAACTTCCCCACAAGTTGTGAGTCAAATGGGGTCAAGCTCTTAGCAATTATCAAGTCAGATGGAGGCAACTTTCCCACATGAAAAAACTTCACATCCCATTTGAACCTTGTAGGTCCAACAAAGGCAACCGAACCTTTATAGGACTTTCTTGCAAAACTTCCTATAACACTTGAACATCATGTGGGTTGGATAAAAGCTAATCAACCTAGCGGTCAAACTAAACCCCAAGTACAACTTTGTGGACTTTCACATCTCATTGGACCTTTTATATGTGTTATTGCACATGTGCAGGACTTTTATGTGAATTTTGAATGCAAATCTTCCTATCACATCCGATTATGTGGATTTTCTTATGAGAACTAACATTTGGGAGAAGTTGGAGGCATCCCACCCACTTGTTTTGGGGAACTTGACCCCATAGAACCTACATTCTTGTGCAAAATTTGGGGCCATCCGACTTGTTGTTCCCTTGCACACATGCCCCATACTTTGCATCAACAAAGTGGGGACCCCCTTGTTTTGCTTAGGTTTTAACTTGCCCTTCAAAGTTAACAGTTTCTCTAGGTCCTCCAAGATTCATGTTAGTTACCTTAATGGTCAAAGTCACTTGGCATTTCCCAAAAACTCAAAACCCGGAAATATTATTTCCCAAATGGTTGAAATTCCGTCATGGATGGAGAGAACACTAAAAATAACATAAATTACCTTTTGGAATTTTTGAAATACCAAAAAAAATGCAAATTATTCACTTGTTGGTTTTTCCAGTCCATCTAACACAAGTCAAAAGTCCCACAAAGGTTCAATTGCACATTATTTTTTTGCAAAAGTGCACTTGGACATATCCGACCCACGAGTTGTACTTGGACATATCTGAGCCACAAGTTGCACTTGAACCTATGCGACCCACAAGGTGCACTTGGACCTATCTGACCTACAAAGGTGCACTTGAACCTATTTGACCCGCAAAGGTGCACTTGGACCTATCTCACCCGCAAAGGTGCACTTGGACCTATCCAACCCATAAAGTGCACTTTGGTCTAGTCCACCAGCATATCCTGATGCAAGGTCAAAACCTACATATCCTTATGCGACTTCAAATCCCACTTAGTGCAGTCTCAAAGCGAAGTTCTGCAAAAGGTTCATTTGAGCTTGTCTAACCCACATGGTGTTCACTTGCCATAGGAAAATCCACAAGGTGCTAAGATGCAATAGTGACGTGAAATTCTGCTAAGTGCACTTGGGTCTAGTTCTTCCACTAAAGTTTCACTTCCAAAGGGAAGTTCTATAAAAGCCAATTCCAAAGGTAAATCCCACATAGTTCAGATGTGAAGATAAGTCCCACATATCTAGTTGCAGATAAGAATCTCGCAAATTCACTTGCCAATTCAAGTTTCAAATGTTCAGTGTGAAGCTATCAATCTAATTTAAGTATTTGTAGAAGTCTAAACCCCTAGTGGACCAGACTATTATGAACATAACCATTAGGTTCACTTTCAAATGCCCACAATTCATACAATAATGACATCATCCATGTTGATGCCATTAATTCCTAAGGCTCATAAAATAATCAAATTCACTTGGATGACATCATCTTCCCTTTTGATGACATCATTATCGAGAGAAGGTAGCCCATCTAAACTGAACATGGAATTATAAAATCTCGTTGCAATGTGAACTTCTACAAGGTTCACTTGTGAAGTGAAGTTCTGCATATCTCGATGCTAGGTGAACTTTCACAAGGTTCACTTACGAGGGGAGGTTTCGCTAGGAGGATCCATTAAAGAATTTCATCTTCTATATACATCTACAAAATTACTGTGGCCCATCTAAACTGAACATGGAATTATAAAATCTCGTTGCAATGTGAACTTTTACAAGGTTCACTTGTGAAGTGAAGTTCTGCATATCTCGATGCTAGGTGAACTTTCACAAGGTTCACTTGTGAGGGGATGTTTCGCTAGGAGGATCCATTAAAGAATTTAATCTTCTATATGCATCTGCAAAATTACTATCTGCAAGTGAACTTTTGCAAAACTTCCCTTCATATTGGGATATGCGAGATTCCTATCTACAAGTGGATATGTGGGTTTTGACTTTGCATTTGCACATCTGGAATGCAGATTTTATATTCAGAAGTGAACTTTGCACCCTGTAGATCAGATAGACCCAAGTGCACCTTGCAGGATTTCGCATCACAAGTACACCTTGCCATTTCCGGACTTTTGGCTCTTGTCGGATGGAGCATTTTAGCACACTCATAGGATACTAGCTGCATTTAATTATACTAATAATTAGTCATGTTTTAATTACAAAGAATTGTCTCCTTTTATTAAAAATGCTATATGTCTACAAACAAATCAGACAAAACTAAAACTCTTCTGCCAGTTTTTGGCAGGAACTTTGCTGCCCTACAGCCCTTGTTTTCAAGTGAACATGTTATAAAAATTTAATTGCTTTTTTATCTACTCAGAGTCTATCTACTAAATCCAATGCTTGGTTTTGTTCACCCTTGAAAAATTATTTCACTTTCTTTGTGTGTTTGTTCTCTCATGTGGTTCCATCATTTGACATGATCTTCAAGCTGTCGCAATGGGAGAATTTTAATTAAGGTCAAGCAATACTTCTACTAGTCCAGTCTAAGAAACAAATTAGCATGCTCAAAGCAGGGGAGACTATGTGGTTTGAAAATATAAGTTTCTTTCACCAAAGGCCCTCTCATTTGGATGATGCCTAGAGTACTATTAATATTGGATAAAATGCAGCTCATGAAATCGTAAACTAGATTATTAAGTGTTTTCTTCATGCTGTATACAGCTGCCCATAGAGTAATTGATTTAATTTTGTGGATATACAATTTTCAGACTTATCCTTGTACTGGAACTCTGCATCTGCTATATGGCTGCTTTGTTCTCGCTCCATTTCCATCACGATAACTACTGTGCGTATGAAAATTAATCAATTTTGATCTATTTCATCAACTATATAGTAATAGTTTGCTGCGTTACTTTTTTGAATTTTTCCTAGGCCTGGCTGCCTTTAGCTTTTCTAAGCCTTTATTTTTTCCCTCATGGTAATGATTTCTTACGCATTCAAGAAAAGACAGCAGTCTGTGTGATTGGTAGGTAATATCTATTGAAATCTGGCCACAAGTTCGATCTAAATACATTCATCATTTCTCTGGTTTATCATGTTGCTCTAAATCATGGGGGTTGGTCTTGCATTGATTGTTATCAAGGCTAGGATGCATTTTTAATGGCCCTAGATTCCTGCAAGTTGATTCTCAGCTAGTGCATACAAGTTCTTTTTATATAACTTTTGCTCCAAGCTTGGAGCTTTTGGCAGGGATTGCAGCTGCAGTGCAGCCCTTCTTTTAATATGTTATTTTATTTTATTTTTAAAGATTTTATATCATTTACAAGATCGTTTTGTTATTTGATAGGGGAGCACAAATCTATGCTGATAGCTCTTCAGTCAAGAGTCAAGGATTGAGAGGTGTAAATTCTGTCAAAATCACTTGAAGAACGATCCCAACTTCATCCCTTATATATCACACTGTAGAGGTTTGAATCTTAATAGATGACATGATCAAGGAACATACCAACGTTCACCAATTGTACTCAACCAATTAAACTACAACCCTTTAACAATATATAAACTCATTAACTATGAAACCTCCATAACCTCCATAAGGACCTCTTCCTATTACAATGCAGATCTCCGCTTAGAAGTAAATTGGAGGCTTCAAATGGTCTACTTTCAAAATCTTAAATTGCTTCTACTTTCCTTAACTTTTGAAGATTAGATTCCTAGCATTACGAAATCCATAAACACAACTCGAATCAGATCTATGTTAGCAAAACATTTTACGATGCTTTTAATGTTCTTGCTGTATATGAATTGACAACTTCCACGACATTCTCTAATAATTATGTCTGAAGTCTGAACTACTGGGTCTTCAAATTAAATTTGAAATTTACAGAGATACACTCTTCTGCAATCACCATTGAATACTAAAAATTAATAAATAATTTGCTTGACGACTCTCTGCAACAAAATAGAGGGTTTACTTAAAATATATACCCTGACAACTCAGCATAAAAAGGTTTTTCTGTTAGTGGTAATGAATTTCAACCGTGGGCTCTCTGGCTTGTCACTGGGTGAGAACTCAAGAGTCCTTGACGCAAATGCAATCTTTCACTACAATGGAAGGCCTGGAGCTCCCTTCTAAGCACACCAACTTGTCACCATCTCCATCTGGGGTGGCCACCTGCAGATTCGAACTGGAGACCACACTCCACATAGTATTCTCGGGAGCAGAGCAATTTTGTGTCAGAATTGCAGGCAACCCATTTCCTTGAGTGTTAATGGAGGAAGGTGTTTGAACAAGGCCAATGTGATCTTCCACTGTGCCATTGTAGCTCCATCTGCTACCAAAACTGTTGCATGATCCCAACCTAATCTTGTTTCCCCTGCTCTGTCAGCCCTTTTGGAGGATGGTAAATTATCTGATAGAAAGGGTCTGAAGAGAAGCCAGGCTCTGCAACAATATAACACAGAAAACAAATAAGTTATTCTGTCATTTCTTTGATGAAGAAAATAAGAAATTATGTGAAAAAGACGAGCAATTTAATTAAAGATTTTGCTTTCAATGAATGAAAGATTTTAATGACATCCATGAGACCAAGCAGTCTAAGTGACCAAGAACCGCAGCCCTAAGTTATCTTCAAATTCTTTTTGATGCCGGATCTCCTCTTATGAATCTTGACCAAGAAGCTAGCAGTCTTGCTAATCCTTGCTTCCTCAAATAACTCGTGTAGGCTGCCAACTTTCAGGTTGTTTTCGTATTGGGTACAGATATCCTCATAAGCTAGCACTCTATGATAAAGTGGCATTCTGTCTCCACCACCCCCTTATTGTAGAATGTGCAAGTTTTATCTTCCCAACTTTCCTTAGATATAGTTCATCTACCAGTCTCACACCTAAGATGATGCAATCCGTCTTCAACCGCATAATTACTAACCTTGTTTTTCCCTTAATAACTACTTCTCAATATGTTTTTTCACTGTGTTCCCAGGTTGGGTTAAATTTTTTGATGGAGTATGCTTTCTTCCATCCAATTTGCTTTGTTCACATGGCAATCCTGAGCTTTTGCTCCACATATTTTTTTATTTGCTCATTGGTGTTAGGACACTCATACAAATTGATGTCCCACTTGCTCAACTATTTGTTGTTTTGTTTCATTCATGTTTTTTTCTACAGCCTAATTCCTCTACAACTATTTTGGGCCAGCAATGGTTATCCATGTTTTCAACCTTCTTTAAATATCTTAGCAACTGAGTTATCATTGATGCCTCCAATGGGAAAGTTCATGCTTCATTCAGAAGAATCTCATAAGGGATTGTGGTTTTGATTTTGAGACTGCTTGTGATTAGATGCTTTTGGATTCTTTCTAACCATCTCTATCTACAATTTGCCATACTACTTCCCCAGCTCTCGATGTATGTTAGCTGGGCAATGGAGGCAAGCAGTAGGATACAAGCTCTCCTTTTTTGGGAAGGTGGAAACTACAACTAAAGTAACAATACCGATGAAACAAGGCAACCACCCAACTGGCACATGGGCCCTAGGTTGCAATCCACCAAGAACAGGTTTCCCCATGTTGCCACTGTCTTTTTATTTGTAACCATTTATATAAGTATTTCCTATATCCTTTTGCAAACAGGTCAAATTACAACAGACTAAACCATGATTGTTAAACAAGAGGGTTTGAAGGAAAATTAGTCTTGATGTCTCAGGGGTCCACCATGGAGGAAACACAAATAACAAAGGAAAACAAATACCCCAAACCCTTGTGGGTAGTGGAGTGTGCAGTGAACAACACTAAAACCATAAATGGGCCTCAAATACAATTGAACGGTCCAATGTTAAGCTTTTTATATCAAGAGGGTTTGAGATCTCCTTGGAATCACACCATCCATTTTTCAAATAGGCCTACAACTTATTACCCTAACACACTTGTAGGGGATTTAATAGGGTCTTGGAGTTCTTTCATTACAGGATTACCGTAAACAAACACATTGAACAAAAATGGAAAGTTGGGCTTCATGAATGCAAAACAATATAGGGGTATCCTAAGACAAGCAGATCTGAAAGTTGAGGCAAACACATAAGAAAAAATTCACTATAATCTTGCCAAAAGTAAATAGCAATAATACAAATGTCTCTAGTAAGATACTTTAAATAGGACAAGAGCAAACAGTGCAAGGTGAGAATAAAGGAAATGGAAAAGTTGTAGTTATTCTATACAATTTTGAGTCAAAACTCAACAAAACAGAAATGCTCACGACAAACAAAGGTGGTAGAGAAGAAGTGTCCCGAGACAATAAAGACATATACAGCCCCATGTATACACCATTAATGTGGTTGTCGAGGTTATATGTGGATAAGCTCATGAACATGAAAAAGATGCTTGAATTTTTAGAAACACAGGGGTTGTATGAAGACAATAGGATAAAGGAAAGTATAGAGTCTAGGTGCAAGTTGAAAAGGGAAAATAAAATACTCAAAGAAATAATTTTAAACCTACAGATTAACATGGAAAGAGGAAAAGAATTGGTCACTCTAAAACAAGAATTAGAACAATTGAAAACAATCAGAAATAAGAAGCCAAAAATGACAAAAAGAGATAACACAATACAAATAAAGGAGATTCAATTAACATTGATAGACACAAAAATAAAATAAAACTAGCTAAGAGACCGGATAGAAAAGGCCAAATCATGTCGCAAGTTGTAAGTGGATCATCAAAAGAGCACAAAGAAATCATAGAAAAGTAATCAAAATACAAAAAAGAGAAGAAAAAGACAAAGAAGGCAAGGCTGCAAATATTATTATCGAAGGTTTGAGGGGCTTCGATGAGAAGGAGAGAACCAACATTTTAGTAAGGGACTTCCTTAAAAATAAGTTGAAGTGGATGGGGTATATCTAGTAATTGAATAGGATTGTAAAAAAGATAGATGGGGGAGGGGATAGACATGTAAGAGTTATCAAGAGAATTATAGTAGACAAGTATGCAATTTTAAAGATAGAGGATTTCTTAGAGGCACACACATTTACTTAGATGAAGACTTGACCTTTGCCCAATAGAAGAGTAAAAGAAGGAATGGGAGAAAGTGACCTATGCCCAATAGAAAGAGTAAAAGAAGGAATGGGAGAAAGTGAAAGCAACAAGAAACAAGGGAAAGTAGACATGGTTGAAGAATGGGGAAATCCTAAATCAATAACCATTTATCAAACAAGAAATAGGGATTAGGGGGCCCATGAGAGTACTTACTGTTGGATGTTGTGGTTGTATTGTTGATATGTGGTTGTCATTGATGTCAACACTATTAGCATTGATGATGGTTAAGGTTGTATATGTCGAAGATATTGAGAAAATTGTAAAAAAAAATATATTACAGGCAGTGGAGCTGAGAAGGTCAGAAAGTTGGAAAGTTCTTTACGTTGAAGATCTGAAGGCGTGCATCAAAGGGTTCGTTGTCAAGCCTATCTAGTGTGGTGTCTGAAAGTTTCAAAGGTTCACATCAAGATTTGTGGAAGTTATGAAGATCTGTGTTCCTACAATTATTCGGTTTATGTAGATGGTGTTCTTGGATGTAGAGGATGGAATTCTGGTAATTTCAGTTGTTGTGCATGTACCTATGACGTTCATGGATGATTCTAGATCGTGCTCTATCCTTGTTGTACGTTTGCATTGAACGGAGTGTTTGTGATTGAATATTTTTCATTGTATGCTTGAAGCTTTCATGTTCTTGGCCAACATGATGGTGGTAGCGTGTTGCGGATCTTTATGGATTAATCTTTTATTGTTTGGCATGTTCTAAGGTGTTTGTTTGGGTCCTCACTATGTTGTGACTGACTTGTGTTGGTACGCATTAATATTTATTCATGTATTGAGGCCGACAGTTGTAATTCATTATTTATTTGTGGTCGACAGAGTAGTTGATGTAAATCCGTGTGGCGGATATATAAGAGCGATTGTTTACTCATTTTGCAGTGTGCTCAAGGTATGCTCGGTGTGTGCAAGTAATGTACATGTGCAAATAAAGGTCAGATCATTCAAGAGAAAAGCAGAGTGTGGAAGAGTGTGCAGAAGTTTTTGTCTGCCTAACCGGAACTGTAATCAGGCTTTTGTAGAAGCTATTACTTCAATTCAAAATCATCAGATGGACTTAATCTATTTATTGTATGTAAGGCAGTGAGCCTTCCTCTGAGTAGTGTGCTCTAGGCAGTGTGTTTGAATGCAAGTGTATTCCCTTTTCATTCTTCATTATACTTCTAACATGGTATAATCTTGTGGACTAACATCCACCATGGTTTTTCCCCTAACAGGGTTTCCACATATAAAATCTTGGTGTTCATGTGTCTCTAATGTGTTATTGATTTATGCTTGCACTATTAATTATTAGATCTGAGATTAAAGGTTGATTAATGTTGAATAAGTTTGATTTTGGTAACAACTGATTCACCCCCCCCCCCCTCTCAGTTGTCTATCCTTGTATTTCCAACACTTGCATGTAGTAAGTTTGAATTGTAGATGTTACCCATGGAGAAGAGAATGCAGAGGGAAAATATATTGTCATTTTTACAAAAAAACATGAACATGATACCGTTGCAAAGTCCCAAATTTTGAAGGATACAAGAAAATATTAGTTTGGAATGAGGGGAATGAAACAAGTAAAGTACATGGTGGGTGAGAGGGGGATCACAATACTAATCAGAGAGAGGTGGTATGGAACAATAAAAGTTGAGAAAGAGAACCAAAATAAGCAACGCATATGAGTGCAAATAATAGATAATGAGGTAACTTTCAAATTGGTTGCTTGCTACTTGCACTGAAAAATTCAAAGATCTATAAGAGGAGAAATCTAGACAATGAAGATTTGTATGCTTCACTTAAAAAAAACATTTATATGTTCAACACCTTAAGGGAAATAGTTCTAATAGGTGACTTTAATGCAAGGACAACGAACAATCAATCTCTCTAGTTGAGCAATGAAGAAAGAGGGGACAACAATCCTCTATGGTTGGAGGAAGGAGAAAGTCAGCCTTGGGAAAGAGCATCACAAGATGGAAATGAGAGTGTGATGCACTTTGCGGTAGAATTATTAGGACTTTGTAGCTTGTTTGGCATGATTATTTGCAATGGCATGAAAGGTTGGCCAAATTCAGGCAATATCACCTACAAAACTTATAATGGTCAAAGTGTGGTGGACTACATAATTTTCTCCCAAAGTTCTATTTCTAGATTGTTGGAGTTTGATATCGAGGACTTCCCTATCAAGCTTGGCATATTCTCAAATAACCAACATGGTAAGAAAGCCCACCACATGCAAAAGAAAACACTTTCCAAAGATCAAATCATCATGAATCAAGAAAATTAGGGACTCTTTAGTGCTGCCCTTGAGCAACATTTTCATGTAATAAAGAATAACATAAGAAACAAGGCAACCAATGAGGTGAGTGGTCGTGTTCGGAGAAATATGTTGATTTCTATAATTCACAAGGCATTAAGTGCTAGCAAAAGATCTTGTCCGAAGAAAGGGTTAGCAAACACTTTTCCGATGAACCCGTGTTATGATGAAGAGTGTATTGTTGCCAAGAGATCATTGAAAGAGAGCGAGCATTGAAGAGAGTGGGATCAACAAAGAAAACAAGAAGAAATATGATAAATCAGTGCAATCCAAAAAGAAAGGTATGTAAATGTAAGAAGGAAAGAACTAATTTCTCTTGGAAAACACAATCCCAAAGGTTTTCGAAAGGAACTACAACAAAGGAGTAAACAAATTGAAAACAATATCACAATGCCCAATGGTTAGAATATGTAAGACTCCTTTATGAGCAGGTTCAAGAGAAATAATCTCCTCCCATAGTTAACACATCAACTGAGCTCTTCTTGGTGGAAGATATCAAACAAGGAATAAAGAACTTAGTAAGTGGTAAAGCACATGAAGATAGTCTGCAAGATGAATTTTTAAAATGGATAATTGAGACCCTTGCCCCTCACATCAAAACAATACTCAATGATGTCATTCCAGACAGATTTTTGGCAAAGTGGATGACTAATGTCATCATCCCTTTTTCTTCACTGCTCAACTAGAGAGATTGATAGTTAGTTGTCCTTGCACTAAAGGCACCTATTAAAACTATTTTCCCCAAGGTACTAAACATACAAATTTCTTTTTTTAATGAAGCATGTGAGTCTTCACTATCTAGATTTCTCCTCTTATATATATTTGATTTTTTTAGTGCAAAGTATCAAGCAACTAATTTGAATGTTACCTCATTATCTATTATTTGTAGCCATATGTATTTCTTATTCAGGTCATCTTTCTCAACTTTTACAGTTCCATGCCACCCCTCTAACTAGTACCATGACCCCCCATGTGCTTTACCTATTTCATTCTCCTCATTCCAAATTGAGATTTTATTGTGTCCTTCAAAGTCTAGGACTTCACAGCCATCGTGTTCATGTGTTTTCATAAGAATGATAATGTCTTTCCCTATGGGCCCCGACCCAGGTCCTCTTCTACAATTCCAACTTAATACATGTAAATATTCTTGTGGAGCCCCTAATCCCTATTTCTTGTTTGATAAACAATTGTTGATTTGGGCTTTCCCATTCTTCAACCATGCCCAATTTACTTTATTTCTTGCTATTTTCACTTTATCCCATTCCTTCTTTTGTTCTTCTTGTTGGTGTATGGCGTACAAAAATTCAAGAAGTACTTGCTAGCTACACCTTTCACATTCTACATGGATCACCAAGCCCTCATGTACCTAGTAAATAAGTTGATCATACAGGGAAGAGTAAGCCGATGGCTCCTATTAATACAAGAATTCACCTTCACTATCATCATTCGGCCAAGAAAAAGCCATGTCATCACCGATCAACTCTCCAGGATGAAATCAAGTGAACCTCTAGAAGGATTAAATGAAGACGTCCTAGATGCACACTTATTTCAAATTGCAACACTACCCCCATGGTATGAGATCATCGAAGAGTACCTATCTACGTCCACACTTTCGAAGGAGATGCCACCAAGGGAACGAAGAAAAGTAGTACTAAAGAGTAAAACATTCCAACTCATCAATGGGTTGGTATATAAGATTGGATTGGACCAAGTACTACAGCGATGCGTTATAGAAGAATAATATGCAAGAGTTCTTAAGGAAGCACATGAAGGATTTCCTGGAGGGCACATGGGACCAGATGCTACAACATGTAAAATTTTGTTGGCAAGACTATGGTGGCCAACTTTGCACACCAACACCCGAGAGTGGGTGGTTGGATGCAATACTTGCTAGAGAGTTGGAAAATCACTGAAGAGAGATTACATGTTGCTCTTCCCAGCTCAACCTCAGGAAATATTCAAGCGGTGGAGATTAGATTTCATCGGTTAGCTAAAAGTCAGCCAAGTACATTGGTGCAATTACATAGTTGTTACCACAGAATAAACTAAGTGGGCGGAGGCTCGGGCACTACCAAACAACACTACAGTTAGTACGACAAGATTCATATATAAGTAGATAGTCACGAGGTATGACATCCTGATACAAATTACAAGCGACAGGGGAGGACACTTTGTCAACCATGTCATTCCCCTGATGACAACGAAATTTCAGATTTTTCACAACTTGTCAAGCCCGTACTACCCAAGAGTGAATGAGCGGGCAAAATCCACAAATAAGGCACTTGTATCGATCATTCACAAGTTTTACGGCATCGAGGAAGTTGGCTAGGAAGAGAAATTGTTAGTTGTACTATGGGCTTACCGTACGACTTACAAGGTGACAACAAGCCACATGCCATTCCAATTGATGTACAGTTAAGAAGCTATAGTTCTCGCCAAGTACATGGTGCCCAGTCTGAGGATTGTCATTGAGAACCGACTATGTGACACAAAGAGCTTGAAGGAATGGCTATTTCAATTGAAAAAATTGGATGAGATGAGAGTACTCGCACAATGGGCCACAAAGGCAATGCAGAAGAGAAGTATTGGCACAAAAAACACCTTCGACGAGCAAAATTTTGACCAGGACAGTTGGTTCTCAAATATAATGGTCGTAACCTAAATCACTAGGTTTGAATTTGAGTTCGACAACATTGAAATTCGAATGAAATTCGACAAGGAAAAAATTCAAAAAGTATAGAATTCGGATTAAATTCGCCTTATGTAATTTTTTAATTTTTTTTATAAATATAAGTAATATCTCCATACAATTGTCTAAATAGTTTAACATTGATAAACAGATTTGAATCATTACAAAAAGATGACACATGTATAAAATATAAACCATAAGAAACATGTGAAATCACGATTGTGAAGATGTTCTTTTGTCAAAAAGGTACAATAACAATAAATAGTTTAGAACTTCAAAAAAGCTCCAAGTCATCAAGAGCACTTGGCTGAGATGCTAAATCATCATCATCTGTATCACTACTCAATTCATCATCTGCAACTGTCGCTGCTATGTCTTCTTGAATTTTTTGTGAGGAAGAGTCCTTTGCTGATTTGTTCATGAGAAATTTTAAATTGCTGCGAACATAGACAAGATCTCCCAACTTTCTAGACAAGAATTTATTCCTCTTTTTGGAATGGATATGGTCAAAGTAACTCCAATTCCTCTCACAAGCTGATGAACTTGCTCCCTAACTCAAAACTCGAATAGCAAACCTTTGTAGCTCAGGAGTTTGTGCTCCATAGGTCATCCACCATGTATACCTAGGTACATGTGCCATGTCATATTTGGTTGCTGACATTCCAAACATCCCTTCTCCTCTCTTGTATACCCAAAATTGACTTCTGATTAGTGTTGATATTGTTTGATTCGATTCAAACTTTCCAACAGCTTCTAAAAGCCCTACCATAATTTTTGTGTCACCTTCTCTATCAATAGAAAACAATTTAGGCTCCAATAATCAAGTTGTTGCATGTAAAAGTGTGTGCATCATTTTCCATTTGCAATCAACTACCTCCCATATCTCCATATATTTTTCTTCTACATTATTGAGTGCTTTTTGAATAGCTTCCTTACAACGGTCCATGCTTTCATAAAGCATGCCAAGGCAAGGAGTGTCACCATCAACCATACGAAGCACGTCAACAATTGGCTCACATATAAGCAAAACCTTTGCTCCACTTTCCCAAAAATTGCTATTCAAAATTATTTGCTCTATGTTCTTCCCCTTAGGGCCTTTAGAAAGCACTGAGTGTTCCCACTCATTAGAAAAAATAACAAACCTCAAAGCTGCTTTTTCTTCAACCACTCTTTTCAAAGTGATATAAAATGAAGCAAATCTTGTTTCACAAGGCCTCAACAACTTCCTAGATGCATGTAGCCTATAAAGACTCAATGTGAGACAATGATTCCTTATGAAATTTGCAATTTCTCTCCCTCTGTGAATAGCTTCATGTACCCATGGGAATTTAGCCAAGTCATGAAGCAACAAATCGAGACAATGGGTTGCACATGGGCTCCAATATATTTGTGGGTACTTCTCTGCAATTAGCTTCCCAGCTCCCACACAATTTGTTGCACTATCAGTTACCACTTGAACCACATTTTTCACCCCTACTTCAAGAATGGCTTCCTCTAATATTTGAAAAATGTACTCAAAATTTTTCTTGTGGTTCATGGTGTCAATCACTTTCAAGAACACAACACCCTCAAGACAAGCCACCAAAATATTAATCAATGGCCTTTGACTTATATCTGACCATCCATCACTCAATATAGTGCAACCTGTTTTCCTCCAAGAGGCTTTGACAGTAGCTAATTTCTCAGTCACTCTATCTTTTGACCTTTGCAAAAGAGTTGTCCTAATAGCCTCTGAACCTGGGGGAGAATACTCTTTGCCAAACTCTGCAATTTTGTGAACAACATTACCAAAATGTCGACTTCTCGCAACATTGAATGGAATAGCACTTGTGTAAAACAAATCAGCTACTGCATCATCCACCTCCTGTTTCTCTACTGGTTTCCAAAATCTTTTCAATGTTCCACTCTCTTTTGATACCCTCACCAGTTTGGATAAACCAGAAGAGGAAGACATAATAGACGTTGATAATCTAGATTGAGACATATCCTCTTCAATTCTCTATTTTTTTGGTGCTTTTTTTATCTTTCCTACAATTGAAGAGGATTATTCTTTCTCTAAAGCATCTCTCATTTCTGGGGTAACTTGAGGACATGATGTAACACCTCCTCCTGCACCATTTGTAATACCAAGTAAATGGTCCATTGCCCATGTCAAACCGCCAAAAATAGGTTTCTCACACTTGTTGCATTTGAGTTTGGTACCATTGCGAGTGATATATTTCCATGCCTCTACAGTTGATTTCTAGGGAGCCATAATCTGTATGTTTGAATGACAAAATAATGTTTAATATTTAAAAGTTAAAACATCCACAAAATTTTATTTCAAACAACATTGAGACAAAATATATAGATTTCTTATTTTAAATCTAAAAAACAAAATAAAAAACACTAAATTTTATTTTAACATAAATAAAATAATCACATAAAATTGTGCTAACATCTATTATCAAATATCTAAAAGACATCTTTATTATAAATATATTAATAAACATATATAAAGTTAAAAATTTAAAATACATCTAAATAATTAATAAACATATATAATGTTAAAAATGTAAAATACATCTAAATAATTAATAAACATGTATATTATTAAAATTTTAAAATGCATCTAAAATTGAAATATATAAATAAATTGAAACTATAATTTATAATTCTAAATATAAATATATTTATGTTAAATAATTTTATATTATATATATATTATTATTTATATTATAAATTTATATTATTTAACGTAAATATATTTATAAAATACATATAATATAATAAACCTTATATTTTATTATAATGTTATTAATATTTCCTAAATATAAATATATTTCCATTAAATAATACATTATATAATATAGATTTATAACAGAAATGATAAAATACATATAAATTTATAATATTTTAATATGAATATACTTACATAAAATAATACAGATTTATAATATAAATAATAAAATATAAAAATTTATTATTATATTATATGTAGTTTATTATTTATATTATAAAATTGTATTATTTAATATAAATATAAAAATAATAAAATATATATTAAACACCCTAAAAACATTATAATTAAACAAAACAAACGCAAAAAAAAATTATTATAAACACAAAGGCATAAAAAAAAACGTAGAAGAAAGCCTACCTAGAAATGGCGACGGCGTGAGGAAATGGAGCGCTTGCAGAGAGTAGAGAGTCATTTTTTGCATAAACCCAGGAGTCGAACGCAAAGGAGTGTCATGCGCAAAGTAGTGTTGAAGAAGGCAGATACCAACAACTCGCATGGCAAATCGTGGCACTGAAATGCCTCTCACAAACACCTTCAAATTCCTTCGCTTTAGCTCATAAATGCCTTCAATTGCCTTTCAATCAAACGCCTTTGGTCGCCTTCGATTTTCTTGTGCTTCAAACTCGGTATAAACTGTCGTTTTATAAAAAAAAATCTGAAAAACCTAAATCACTTTTCAGAAAACCTAAAAGCGTTTTTTAAAAAGGCATATTTTAATGAAAGAAATATTTGCATTTTTCGTACAAGCGAATTAGACGAATTTCAACGAATTTAATGCAAAAACTTAAAATTCACCTAAATTCGAATTTCAAGCTTCAGATACACCTAATACGGTGACTTAGGTCGTAATAAATTGAAGCCCAGTAAATTCAAGGTAAGGTGGCTTGGACCATTTAAAATCAGAGAAGTTGGTGAGAATGGAGCAATTAAACTTGAGAATTTAGATGTGACTCTACTACAAGACTCCATCAACGGATCAAAACTAAAACCGTACCAAGAGATAAGGGAAGCAACTATTGGAATAAATATGTCGGTATACACAATGAAAGAAGATTGGACCATAAGAAAGATTGAAGCCATAGAAGAAGATGGGAAAATAATTGGAAACTAGTTTACAGTGGAAGAAGATTGGACAAAGGGAGGAGATCAGAAAATCATGCAAGAGAGACTAGTCAAGAAACCAATAGAAGGAATTGCAATGCCAAGAATACATAAAAATTTAACAAATGCTTTGCTCGGAACACCAGCACTATGGAAGAAAGTATGGGGTCACTAGAAACTATATACACCCTACGAAGGAGAAAAAAGAGGGTATATGGCCTACAAACTGGATGAAGAAGCTAAGAGGGAAAGAAAGAAAAAAGCAATCAAAAATGAAAGTGACTTGGACAAAGAAGACTTGGACGAATATCCAAAGGTTTAAAGAGCGAAACTCTTTAAATCAAAACATCGGCAAAACTTTAAATAATTTCATTTATATTCAAAAGAAAGTCGACACTTCATTCATTAGACATCATAAAATCCATTCGATTGCAAAACAACGACTTAAAGTCGATAAAAAGATTCATAATATTTCCAATTAAATACATACACGTGTCATATTACACGACATTGATAATAATACAAAAGAAGTTGTAATATAACTTTACAATTTGAGACTTAGGCATTCTGTCGCCTTAAGCTCTACATTACATAATTTAAAGAATACTGTAAAACATAAATGAAGAAAAATATCCTTTGATCTTCAATCCAATAGCATATCTTCAATAATGAAGACAAGAACAAGGATCAGGCGGTTTTTCCGCCCAACCTCAAAGCTTACGCTTCCCCAGAATTCCTTAGTCATTCAAAGAATACCCGACCCTGCACGAATCGCTTAGCAAAAAGAAATCGACAAGCAAGGTGGAATATAGTGTGTGCCTAGTATACTAGTAAAACCACAAGCATTTTCATTTTTCTAATTCATTTAAGAAACAAGCAAGTTCGATACTAGGATATGGTAGAGAGTTCATTCATTCCATCTATTTCAATGGTCCTTAAGTTAGTTGGCCAAGTAAAATGTCATGTGCGACAAATAAAAGCAGTTTTGGAAAAGCAAAATTACACTCTCTAATAACCCATATTCGGCACCCGTCCCAAAAGGTAACTTTCCAAACACATGACATGCACATTCATTTATCAAGCATGCATGGTTCCAATCAAATAAATACAATCTTTCACAAAGAATTTAAACAAAAATCTTGTTCCAAGCAAAACCAATTTAAATGTTGTATTTTCATCATTTTAAACCATAAATAACATTGAATTAATATTTAAATTGAATAAATTAAATAACCAAAAAGAAGGTGTATCTCAAGTATGTAAATTAAGTACATATAAAAATAGGAATAAAAAAGCACACGTTCTTTCGTTCTATTTACTCTTGTTCTAATTAGTTTTGTTTCCAAGTGAATCATATTTTTAATTTAACTGATTTATTTTATGTTTTTCATACTTTTAGAAAATAAATAATTACTTTTCAAGAACCGAATTAAAATAAATCATTTCATTTCTGTTTTGAATATTTTCAATTTTATTTGCAAATTTCACTGATTCTAACTTCTATTTTGAAATCGTGTTTAAAATTTAAAAGGTATTTTATCAAAATCTTTTATGTTTTGAATTCTTTTCAAATCTAATTTAAAATAACGTTTTTCTGTTTTGAATCTCTTCCTAAATCTAATCAATTGTTTTTCATTGTTTTCTAATCAAATTCTTCCTATAATTTTTTATTTCTAATTTCAATAGTTTTCTAGAAAAATCACAGTTTGATTGTTTGAAATTTCAACAAAATGTAATGGAACAGTGATATTTTTAATAGATTTACAAACAAAATCTGGAGTTTATTCTTTTCCTATATTAAATAAAACAAAGATTCTCTTTCTAATTCAAAGCTAAATACAAGAATTAGAGAAGAATTTTTACTCATTACTAAATTTGTGAATTGGTTTTCAATTTCTACTTGGTATTCTGGAAATGGTTAATTGCTTCCTCTGTCAAATCTTTTCCTATTGCTATTCCTTTGTTCTTCTATTATCTTCCTCTCCCTGGTGCCTCTCTATCTTTTGTTGCTTGTGTGAGATAGAGACAGATTTTTGTTTTCCCACTGCCTTATTCTTCTTTCCTGTCCCTGTTGCTTTCCTACTCCCACTAGCTACCTATTCCCCATGCCTTCTCCTTTCTCTCCTATGTTGTTCACCCTTCCACCTTGCTCTGGCCTCGTGGAAGAGAGTGGGGAGTCTTCTTGACTACAACTGCACCCTCCCTACTTGGGTTGGAGATCTTTCTCCCTACGCGCCCTCTTCTTCCTACTCCCCTCACCTTCTCCTCTCTCTCCCTTCCCTGCCACCTGCACTTATCTCCCTTGTTGCGTACGCTTTATTTCCTTGCTGCCTACGTTTTACCTCTTCTCCCATATATGACATGCCTCCACTGGCTGGCTTCCCTTCCTATGCACCAAGACTATCCTCCCTTTGTCTAGCGTGGGTGTATGGGAAGACTCCTGTGATCAGCACCCTCTTTGTCCTCTGGTTGCGTGGGGATCAGAACAGTCCACCTCTCCAACTCAAAAATAACAGTCAACAAATAAATCTCAGACTCCTTTGGGGGCGTGGGAAAAACTCTGTTTTTTTTTTCTCCAATCTCAAAAACGGATTTCTACTTCTCTTTGCCAATTCCAATTTCTTCCCAGACTCCTCTTTTCTCATGCAATTGGTGGAGTTATTCCCAAAGTAAGATCCTCTTTTTTTTCTTTCATCTCCACTTCGAATTTTTAACTCCAAGTTCTAAATTTTGATTGCCTTCAATTGATTGAAGATATTTTCTTCAATTTGTTCAACTGCAGGTTTGAATTCAATTTCTAATTTGTACGTAATTTGTTTTCCAATTGATTTCACTAACTTAGAAATAGATATTTATTTATTTCTTCATCTAATCATTCCTCTTTCATATTTTCAAATGAGAAAAATAAAAACAAATAAATTTATAACATAATTTTTATTACATTTTAATAAATTTTGCAATTAAAAGTCTATTCTATTAATTTCAAATAAGAGCTTCATTATTTTTGAATAATGGAAAAATATTGACATAAGGAATCCAATTTTTTGAATAGAAACAATTTCATCATAAAATACTCAAATCGCCATTTAAAACGACATATTCTTTTCACAAATTTTTGAGAAATCAATTAAACTTAATTTAAAATTTGCAAGCACAATAATCACAAAAATACATTAAAATATAACTAAGTGTGTGTGAGAGATTCCATCATCCTCATAAACGTCTAAAGGCTAAAATAACTCTACCTGATCATTCTTCTCGCCTTCATTCACGTTCACCTATTCTTACGTTCACTTGCACTCGAATTTTCATCAGCAATGACAAACCCCAATTTAAATAAAAATGCATTTCAAATCATTGCAATTGCATTTCAATTTCAATTTCACCTCAATTTAAATTTCAATTTAACTTGAATTTAAATAATCATTTAACTTCAATTTAAATAATCATTTACAATAAGATAATTAACAATATCATGATTAATAATTTCAATTTAAATAATCAATAAAATCTATACGTGACAAAAGGAGGAAGGATCCTGCTTGACGGCCATAATAATGGTGGAAGATATGTTCATCACCCAGCAATCCGGAGATAATAAGGAAGTGATCAAGTATTCCATCGAACATAATCTAGAACCCCCTCCATTGCCGACTAAAAATGAAATATGGTGGGTAATACCAAATCCAACATGTCCACCAACTATCGAGAAAGAAAATGTTACATGATATCAACAATACAAAGGGCAATAGATCGACGGTAACTACAAAGGTACTAAACCCCCTCCTCTCGTAGATAATTTTTTTTATTTGGAATATCTCAAAACATGTTGTGAAGAGGAATGTTACAAAAGACCCCCTTCTTCTTGTAAGTGGTGGTATGCATCAGAGGTGAAGGTAAAAAGATTTGAGGAAATGAAAGGCCAAAAAAGAAAATTTAATGGCGAAGAAGAAGAAAAGAGTAAAAAGCAAAAAAAAAAAAAAAATTGCGGAGTTGAAAATTGGAAAAAGTAAGAAATTTAAAATTCATAGGAGAAATATTAAAATGAAATTGGGAAATACTAAATTAAAAGGTGAGTGATAAAATGATGGTGAAAAGGAAAAAAATTAAAGAGGAGAAAAATCAGAGTACAGACATTAATGCAAAAATTGCCAAGACAAAGTTACGTATAGTCGAGAGAAAGAAAAAGCAGAGGAAAGAAATTATATAATACCATACAAATAAAGGGAGGAGTTAAAAACTTAAAAACCATACGACTAAAGAGGAAGAAAATAGTGATCGCACAATTGCAGAGAAGGTGACAAGGGCAAACAAGGACAGTACGGCAAGCTAGGCGAAGAGAAGAATCGTACATGATATGGCGTAGGATAACCCCAACAAGGATAGTACGGCGAGGGGGCGGTATAGTGTATGAGCTACAACATACAACGAAGGACAATCACGAAAATTGGAGGTACAAAAGATCGTGTGAAAGTTGGTTGTATGGAAGGAACAAAGGAGCGTAATGTCCCCTCCTAGCCTCTAAGCAGTGCACATCACCTTTAGCCTATCCCAGAGTTCCTGTAGGCTAAATGGTTCTGGTAAGGGGAATCAGTTCCAGCTCTTGGTGTTGGATTTTCAGTTTTCAAGGAGACTTTCTATTTTTAGCAGGGACCAGTATGGTGCTCACTATCTACAATGAGTCCTTGTGTCTATCAGCTATTTCTCCAATTTCAGGTTTTGTTGTTACTTGCCTTTTTTAGTACTTACTAAAAATAGTAAGTCAATTTTGGGTAAGCTGGACTAGGTCAGGCTATTCTCAACAACACATTATCAGTTGGTATCAAGTTGCTAAGGTTAAAAAAATTTAATATTTGTTTTCCCCTTCGAAATTGGATTATTATAAAGTAACTTTATATTTTAATGTTGAGGGTCAAGGAGACATAAACAGTACCATGGGCACCTAGTGTAATGACTTAAAGTCGCTTTAAAAGGCAACAAAAGAATTTTTGAAGGCTAGATAAGGGGGTTGCCCATTTTGCCTAAGGTTGAGTTGAAAATCAAATTAAAAACAAAAGCAAATATAAAGGAGGCATGGGTTTTTAGGGTTTTAGGCTTGCTCACCCTAATTTGAAGATGATACTTTTAAAAGTCTCTTTTGAAACCTCATTTGCTCATGGTTGATTTGGTTGCTTAAGGAGATGCTATTGGTTTTTCACCAAGAGGTCTAAAATTCAGAGTTGAAGACGAAAACCCTTAAATCTTGAACTAGTTTCGGCAGTGCAAGACCTGCCCTAGCTGGTAGAAGGGTTGTTTCATTCAGAAATCACATTTGGGCTTTAGCTTACAGATTACAGGGTTTGAGAATGAAGATATTTCAATTCTTTTGACGTGTTTCAGTTTGGTTTTGGCTTGACTTTGCTTCCTTGCAATTTGGCATGGTTTTCTAGGATATTTTGGTGTGTTTCTTACCAATTTCTAGGCTCTTCATATTTGGACCTGAACAAGGGTTTTGGCTCATATCTTTCTTAAGGTTCAGGCAATTCATGTGGGTATTGTGTCATTGGATAGCTCTATTCAAGGCATCTCTATCAAGTATAAGTTTGTAATTTTTGATGGAGTTTTTGAATTATTAGGCCAAGTCGACCTCACACCAGGGACGTCCTTTGTTGGGTGAAAATCATAGTTCTAAGCATGCTGATGTATAGGTTGCTACTACTAGTTATTAAGGTCTGATTACAGTGTTTCTTAAGCATTGGGAAGCAAGGTGGAAAGGGCCAATCCTGGGTATTGATTGAATCATGTTTGAGCTTCATGCTTGTTGCTATGCATCTTATTCCAGGTCTGAAAATCTCTGTCAGTTATGATATTTATCTTTGTAAATCTGAACTTAACTGTTAATCAAATCTAAGTATTGGAAAGGCAAAAATATATCTTTCATTGCAAGTTTATCCATTGTTATCTTTGTAAACTATTATATATATTTGGCATGTTTATTTCATGAATGGCATATGAGAAACACAAAACAAACAAACTTTGAAAACATACAATCAGCAGTTAGAAATCAAAAAAAAAAAGTTGGGGTCTTATATTACAGTGGTATCAGAGCTCACATGATCCCACCATCTAGTGGATATTATTGATTCATGAGCATCAGTGATAGGGAAATAAGGTATCAGGATAGGGTTAGAAGGAAAGAGGAAAGTTTTTGGGAGCATTGGCCATCAACTAGTGATACATCTAGTTCTGAGACTTATTCATCTAAGACACCTAGATCAAAAAATCAATTAGTGGAGTCCTCTAGCTTTGAAAATATGGGAGATAGGAGAGGAGAAGAGGAGAGAAATTAACCACCACCGTATCGAATGATTCTTTTGTTGAATGCTTTGGTTAGGGGACAAGTTAGAGCAGAGCAACATGCACTTGAAACCAATCAGCAACTAGTGCAGTTAGTACAAGAAATGAGACAAATGAGACAAGGAAATGGTGTAGGGCAACATAGATTTGGAAATCAGCAAGATCAGGGAGCTATGGAAAGACCCCTTATGCCAAATTTTCCACCAAGAGTTGAAGCACCATTTGATCTCACTTTAGTGGAGCAGCAGGAACAGTTTGGACAGGACTAGCATGATGCAGGGCTCAGGTTTCAGCAAGATATATCTCTTATAAATATATTGACTTGAGAATGAGGCACTCAAACACAAGGGGTAACGAGGACCAGCACAATGACTTGCACAGGAAGGTGGGAAAGTTAACACTCCCATACTTTGATGGTTCCAAAAAGATGGCAGCTAGAGCATGGGTTCAAAAACTTGATACATATTTCACATTAAACCCCATGCCTGAGGTGGAGTCTATTTAGTATGCATCCATTCACCTTGATGGTATTGCTCATGAATGGTGGTGCAATGGAATGGTGACTTTGGGACATGCCCAAATCACTTCTTATCGTGATTTCACAGAAAGGTTGATTGAAAAGTTTGATAAGGACCCTAAATTTCACTTCAAGGAGTTAGCTTAGTTAAAACAATGGGGTTCAGTGAATTCCTCCATTGCAGATTTTTAGAAATTATCAGTGCTTGTGATAGATATTTTAGAGAGGATACTTATAGTGTTGTTTATAGATGGTATATCCAATCCTCTAAGGGGTTGGATCAAACCCGTTAACCTACCTAACCTTCAAGAAGCCATCAAAAAGGCTAGAGACATGGAGACATCAGCCTTTAAAAGTAAATTTCAGTCAAAGGGTTCGCTGCAAAAAAAGGATAAGGACAAGAAAATCAGTTCAAAGGAGCATGAGCAGCCTAACAAACAATACACTAAGATAGATAGTGAGACCTTGAATGAGATTAGAAGGAAGGGGTTGTGTTTTACATGTAGGGAACCATACACACAAGGCCATAAAGGCTCGGCCAAGGCAAAAACATTGCTTATTGAGTACCAATCTAATGAAGATATTGCATCAAAAAAATCAGACCAGCAAGTTGATATGGAAGAAAGTGATGATGAAAAAACTTCACAAGAGGGGGAGAAGGTGGAGAACAATGATGAGAAGCTAACCCAGCTTCATAGATTCTAGAAAAATGAATCTCTATGCATAAGAGGAGTGGTCCAGGGGCAGCGTATGGTAACTTTGGTTGATACAGGAGCTACTCACAACTTCATTGGTGAGGGCCTAGTGGCACGTAGAGGTCTTCAGACATAGGAGGTGGGCAGATTTCGTGTTATGGTAGCTGATGGGTTTACTATCCAGTGCACTAAAATGGTTCCTCAATTGAGTATATTTTTGGAAATCATGAAGTTAAGGAGGATTTTTTATGTGGTGAACATAGGAGACATAGATGTAGTGATGGGTATTCAATGGCTACACTCTTTGGGGGAGATTACTTTAAATTTTCAGACCATGGAGTTGAAATTTCAATCCGAGGGTAAGAGTGTGGTTTTGAGAGGCATGTCTAATGGAGGGCCATGTGTGGTATCCTTCAAGCCTATGGAGAGACCTTTAAGGCATGACTAGGTTGAGTGGGTAGCAGAATGCATCATCATGCATACAGTTACTGAAGAGGTTAAGAGAACATATCCCCCTGATGTACATAAGCTTCTTACAAAAAGAAGCAAGGTGTTTGGTAGTATTCCTCTAGGGAGGCCTCCTGATAGAGGAATTGAGTATGTTATTGAGCTTGAGGAGGGAGCCAAGCCAATTATCACCACTCCCTAGAGTCATCCTAAGAGACACAAGGATGAGATAGAGAAGGCCATATAGGAGTTGATTGAGATTGGACACATTCGGCCTAGTAAGAGCGCATTTGCTTCTTCAGTTGTTTTGGTGAAGAAGAAGGATGGGACTATGCACATGTGTCTAGACTACAGGGCCTTGAAAAAAAAACCATCAAGAACAGGTATCCCATTCCTCGCATTGATGAGCTCATAGATGAGCTACATGTGGCGGTTTACTTCTCCAAGATTGATTTGAGATCAAGATATCACCAAATTAGAGTGAGGGAAGAGAATGTGGAGAAGACAACTTTCAGATGTCATTTCGGGCACTTTGAGTTTCTTTTCATGCCTTTTGGCTTGACAAATGCACCAACCACCTTTCAGTCATGCATGAACAGAGTTTTTAACAAGTAGCTTTGTAAGTATGTTCTAATCTTCTTTGATGACATACTTATCTACAGTAGACCATGAAAGGAACATTTAAAACACTTGGATGAAGTTCTTGGTATTCTTGAGAGTGAATCCCTCTTTGCTAAAGAATCTAAGTGTGAATTTGGGATGACAGAGCTGCTATATTTGGGTCATATCATTAGTTCTAATGGTGTGCGTATAGACCCTGAAAAGATTAAGGCAATACAAGACTAGCCACCACCCACAAACTTGACACAACTTAAGGGGTTCTTTGGACTATGTGGTTTTTACAGGAGGTTCGTTAAGGGGTTTTCATAGGTTGCATCCCCACTTACAGATTTGACCAAGAATGGTGCATTCTCTTAGTCTGAATCAGCACAAAAGGCATTTGATCAATTTAAGGTTTTGATGAGTTCAATATCAATGTTAGCCATTCCCTATTTTACTAAACCTTTTGAGCTAGAGTGTGATGCATCGAGTGAAGGTATAGGGGTTCTCCTCATGTAGAATAAGCATCCCATTGCTTATGAGAGTGGAAAATTAAGGGGAGCTGAAAAAAAATGTTCTATATATGATAAGGAGATGTTGGCCATCATGCATGCTTTGGCCAAGTACAAGCAATATCTTATTGGAGGCAGATTTATAGTTAAAACTAATCATAACAACTTTAAATACTTCCTAAATCAGAAGGAGTTAAGTGAGATTCAGCAAAAATGAGTAAGCAAACTTCAAGCCTTTGATTTTGACATTGAATATGTCAAGGGAAAGTGTAACATAGTGGCTGATGCACTCTCTAGGAGGACACACTTATGCATTTTTTAGAGATTGCAGCAGATTGGAAAGAGAAAATCCAGGCAAATTATGCTAAGAACACCTTAGCAAACAACATAATTGATGGTACTTTGGGTGATGAAAAATACAATGTGAAGGATGGGTTGATATTCTACAAGGAGAGAATATTTTCGGTGCCTAAAACTAAGATGAAAGAGCAGATTTTAAAAACATTTCATGACATCGCTATGCTTGGTCATTCGAGGTTATACAAGACATATAGGCAGGTTTGTGAGATATTCTCATGGAAGGGCATGAAATATGGCATCACTAAGTATGTGTGTGAGTGTCAAGTGTGCCAACAGAACAAAAATGAGCACACATACCTCGTTGGTCTGCTGCAACCATTGCCCATTCCTGCTCAGAAGTGGGAGAGTATTTCAATGGATTTCATCATGAGGCTTACCAAGGTGCAAGGGAATGACTATATCTATGTGTTGGGTATGTGCAGGATCATGATGGGCCAATAAGTGGTGATATCTAAGTGATATGATGGCCCATGTGGTTGACGACTTTTTTTTCCCAAAATTGATGAAACGAAAAGGGTTTTTAAAGCAGATTCTCAGCTTTCCACCAATATAAATTATGCTTTACTTTGAATTTAATAAATAATTATTATTCATTTTCTATTTGAATTACGACTAAAGTCCTGATTGATAGGCTGATTGAAAAAAATCTATAGCTTTCAAATGGTATCACATTTTTTGAATCCAAAACATGTGTCACATTCTATGCTTCACATACTATAGGATTACAAAAAAAGAATTGAATTTCATAAAGTTTTGACCAAGTTAAGGTGGTCAAGCATACGAGTTTTTATATTTTTTTTAAGTTGTAATAAAAAATTCATAATTAATTATTTACTTGGAAAAAAATTACAAAGAAATATGCATCACATCGGGACATGAGTCCCCTACTTATATCTAAAATTTTATAGAAAAATATTATCATTTTATTGTGGTTAGGGTGGTCGGACAGACACCTACTTCTTATTTTTTCCTTGAAATTTAAGTACTACTGCATTGAAATTTCAAATTTTCACCAAATAGATTTTTAAAAAAATAAAATAAACCTAGTAGTTTAGAAACTACATTCAATTTGATACAGATTCTATTCTTACATATTTTTGAAATAATATAGATAACTTATTCAAATTTTTGCATCAAGTTGCCTAACTTTGATTTTCTGAATTTTATTGCCACTTAAGGGCCTGTTTTTTCCATGATGATCCTACACATACCCTGTTAGTTGACCGATTGACCAAATTTTCCCACTTATTTGCCATATCAGCAAGATATACAGCATTATAGGTGGTAGATTATTCTTCAAAGAGGTGTTTAGGCTTCATGGGGCACCTAGAAATATCATAAGTGATAGAGACAACCAATTCATGAGTTTATTTTGGCAGGAATTGTTCAAGCTTTGTGGTACTGATTTGACTCCAAGCACAAGATACCACCCCTAGAAAGATGGGAAAATTGAAATAGTTAACAAATGGGTGGAGGGCTATCTACGAAACTATGTTTCAAGACAGCAGAAAGCTTGGGTTAGATGGTTGCATTTGGGGGAGTTTTGCTGCAACTCCTCTTATCACATGTCCATTAAAATGCCACCCTTCATGGCAAAATATGGATATGAGGCTCTAGCTTCATTGACTTGTTATTTGGTGATTGTAGGGTGTCCAGGGCCAAGGATTTCTTGCAGGAGAGTCAGAACATCATAAGATATTTGAGAGAGAACATTCAGCGTGTGCAAAATCAGCAAAAGATGTATGCTGATCAACACCGGATAGAGAGGGAGTTTGAGGCGGGTGACATGGCTTATGCCAAATTACAACCATATAAGCAGTCCACTCTCAAAAAGAGTGGAGCAGAGAAATTGAAACCACATTTTTATGGCCCATTCAGAGTCACCGGGAGGGTTGGAGAGGTTCCTTATGAGTTGGAGTTACCTAAGGAGAGTAGAGTGCACAATGTGTTTCACATATCATGCCTTAAGAAGGCATTTGGACATAATGTGGTACCTTCAGCAGTTTTACCCCCCTTGGATGACGAGGGGAGATTGGAGCTTATTCCAGAGGCAGTTATTGATTTCAAAGAGAGAACCGTCATGAGGAGAGTGATCACAGAGTACTTGGTGAAGTGGTGGGACCTACTAGTTGAGGATGCTACATGGGAGAGTGAGCAGATACTACAACATCCAGCATTATGATTGCTTGAGGGAAAGCAATCTTTGGGGAGGGTGGATTGTAATGTCCCCTCCTAGCCTCTGAGCAGTGCACATCACCTTTATCTTATCACAGAGTTCTTATAGGCTAAATGGTAAGGGTAAGGGGACTCATTTCCAGCTCTTGGTGTTGGGTTTTCAATTTTTAGGGAGAGTTTCTATTTTTAGCAAGGACCAGTATGGTGCTCACTATCTACAGTGAGTCCTTTCTGCCTATCAACTATTTCTCCAGTTTGATATTTTGTGGTTACTTTCTATTTTTAGTACTTACTAAAAATAGTAAGTCAATTTTGGGTAAGTTTTTCTCAGTAGCCCATTATCAGTTGGTATCAAGTTGCTAAGGTTAAAACATTTTAATATTTGTTTTCCCCTTCGAAATTGGATTATTATAAAGTAACTTTATATTTTAATGTTGAGGATCAAGGGGACATAAAGAGTACCATGGGTGCCTAGTGTAATGACTTAAAGTCATTCTAAAAGGAAACAAAAGAAATTCTAAAGGCTATATAAGGGGGTCGCCCATTTTTCCTAAGGTTGAGTTGAAAATCAAATTAAAAACAAAAGAAAATGTAAAGGAGGTGTGGGTTTTTAGGGTTTTAGGCTCAGACACCCTAATTTGAAGGTGAGACTTTTAAAAGTCTCTTTTGAAATCTCATTTGCTCATGGTTGATTTGGCTGCTTAAGGAGATGTTGCTGGTTTTTCATTAAGAGGTCTAAAACTCAGAGTTGAGGATGAAAACCCTTAACATCTCGGATTGGTTTCGGCAGTGCAAGACTTGCCCTAGCTAGTAGAAGGGTGGTTTCATTTAGAAATCACATTTGGGCTTCAGTTTGCAAATTATAGGGTTTGAGAATGAAGATATTTCAGTTCTTTTGACGTATTTCAGTTTGGTTTTGGCTTGAGTTTAAGAAATCCAACCACATAAATGCGAGCTTAGGCATACCACCATTGAAGGTGACTTCTAGCAAGCAATCATTCACTATTGAGTCCATATAGCACGTCAATGAAGACCAAGTGCCTATAATATTAAATTTTTGGGGCCCACTAGTGATGTCAACATGGTGACATGTGGCACCAAGTGAATGTCCAACATAAACTACCAAATAGAACTAATTTGTCACTAGTGCACATGTAGATCAATAAGTATGTACCACACATAATAAAATGGCATCTCTAAAATGAGATGGAGTGGTCATTAAAAAAGAGGTATACACGTTGAGCATGTCCAAGGATGATTAATGTTGCATGTACAAGGAGGGGTATACAAAGTTGAGTTATACACAAAAAAAATAGCTATTGTGCGTTATGAATGAGGAGCAAACATTTGGAGCCAAGATGTGAAACTTGATGAGCAGTTAGCAATTACTTTACATAATTATTGAAACTTTGAAAAGAATAAGTATATAATAGAGTGGTAGATCTTAGATAAATAATTATGAGGATTATAAAATTAAATGAGACATTTGGACCTCCATAGAGTAAAGTGGGTGGGGGGTTGAAGGTGCATATGCAATTTTATAATTTTAAGGGAGGGTAGAAATTCTACATGGGAGGAGTGAAAGGCAACATGGTGGACATGGAAATAATTAATTCATTAGGATTCTGAGGTTGGGGAGCAATTGATAATATTTACAAATAAGGTACAAAATTCTAATTGTATGATGGGAAATGCATAATGTTGGCAAAGTAAAGTAGATTACTACAAATGTAAGCTCTTCAACATTAGATTAAGCATTATGAAATTATGTGGAAGTATATAACAACAAATACAAATAAACAAATCATTATAATATGAGACATAACACCAAATGTGTATGGAGAAACCCTTGTGGGAAAATAACTTGACTGACAAAGAGAGACTCAAGTATCTAGTAATCGTTTGAAACAAGAGTACATAAACAACACACTTCTCTCTTCAATTTGATAGCACCTATGTAACTATAATAACCCAAAATTCATAGAATAATGGGACAAGAAATCTTCATATGGTTTTGTGAAATTCTAGTTTCATTCAGAAACCCATGCACCACATGGAGTGCATCTTCCAATAATAGGAAATGTCAATAATGAAAATCTTTCAATAATTGAAGTCACATGGGAACAACTCCCAAAAATGGCATCCTAATTGCTCCACTAATAAGCATACCCACCTACTAAATGCAAAGATGTTCCACCTTCTCTCTTAGTGCCTAAGATAGGGAAAGTTGTGTAAATGCATTCAACTTCTAATCACCACCATCATGCTCCCCTCCTTCATGATTTCTATTACAAATTATATTTAGTTCAATTGAAAGAATAATGAAATAACATTAGACACACCACATCAATGGTCCCTAACCCATTTCCATTCACCTAATGTATGGGAAAAAAACATAAATAAAATATTATGAACAATGATTTAAGGTTCTAAACAAGTCTAATAGTTGTTCTAAGGGGCATATCTAGAAAACCAAAAGCAATTGACAACTTTTCACTATGATGGCAGAGAAATAATTTTTTCCCCTCCCTTTCCACACCACTAAGTAAGTGACTTGCATCTCAAAAATACCTTGCTAACTTCATCTCCCAAGCCAAATTCTCCAACTTTGCATAGATTTACGGTGACTTCCTACACAAGAAGCACGTACCATCTTATAGCCTTCAATCCAACTACATCCAATGAGCTTTTTAATTCCTTATCTTTCATCAATCCCCTTACCATTTACTCACACAACCCACTCACTTCTACATGGACGTTTGAGAAAAAAACATTAATCACATCCTTTTTAAGATCCAAATAAGAAAACAAGAAATTTAATCTACGGGAAACAAGAAAATAGATCCACACATCCACCCCAAATTTAACTGACATCTTGATGATAAAGTTGAGTGTGTCCTCAAAATAGACATGTATACAGATCCACACATCCAACCCAAGAATGCAATACAAAAGCCATAGAAAATCTGGTCTTGCTTACCCATGTGATTGAAGTATGTAAAACTCACATTCACTAAACCTGCATGGCTGCATGCACATATAACACAAGCAAATCTTATGGTGTCAGGACATGTTCCAATGTGCTTCATTAATTCAAATATTTTGAGATCATCCTTGTAAAATCCATCCCAAAAACATTGCATTCCCAAAGACTACATTTCTTTGAGTTTATGCTTCCACATTTTCCATTTTCCATATATTCCTACTCGAGCATTCCCAACGATAATATCTGACCAAAGCTCCCCTTTCATTAAGCTTTATACATCTGACAAAGTCCTTGCCCTTTATCCTTTGATTGATTGAATACCTTGTTCCAAAGCTCCCATTTTAGCACATGCAGGGAGGATGCTGGCAAAGGTTGTGGCATCTAGCTTTACACCTGCCAATTGCATTTTCTTGAAATTTTATGAAGCCTTTTCAACAAATCCACTTTGTGTATATGTTGCAATCATGGCATTCCATGAGACCACATTTATTTGGGGTATTCTGTCAAAAAATTTGCGTGCCTTGTTTATACTTCCACATTTTGTATACATGTCTACCAGGGCAGTTGGAGCTACAATATCTAATAAAATTCCTTTCCTTTATCCTCTGGTGGATGTCCATACCCCATTCCAAAGCTCCCATTTTGGCATAGTCAGAGAGGATGATGGAAAAGATTGCAGAGTCTGGGTTTACACCTACCCATGACATTCGACTAAAAATTTCTAAATCCTTTTCAACGAATGTGTTTTGTGCATACGCTGCAATTTTAGCATTCAACAAGACCATGTTTATTCGAGGTATCCTATCAAACAGTTCATGTCTCTTGTCTATGCTTCCAAATTTTGTAGACATGTCTACCAGAGCATTTCCAAGAGTGAAGATGGACGTCCATACCCTGTTACAAAGCTCCCATTTTAGCATCGGCCATGAGAAGACGTGCAAATGAAGCCTGTTAGGCGCAGAAACCTATTTTTTGCATAGGGGGATATACGAGCGGGAGAAAAAGGTTTAAAAACTTTAGCGCAAGATTAACAGGGAATGGCAACAAAGATGAGATAAAAGCAAACCGACAATGACGAACATTAACCTTGATCTCTGCGTATTGCCTGCCAGCTATGCTTCATCGTATCCCACGTCTCTTTTGGTCAACATTTGTATGGATGGATGAGATCAGTCTCATCATCTCCCAACCCTCTTTCTCTATTGATGGAAAGAATCAGGTTGGTTCATTTCAAATTGGATACGCCTTCGGCGTAAAAAATACTTATAGAAAAGGTTACAAATAAAAAGATAGTGACAGCGTGGAGCAAACCTGTTAATGTCAGATTACAACCTAGGGTCCAAGCATGAGTTGGGTTGTAGCCTTGTTTCGCCTATTTGAGCCTGTGTTGTTGCCACTGGTGCCCAGCTAACTTACATATCGAACCAGGGAATTATTGAGTTGAGCCCGGAAATGAAGTTCGGATCTCTTTGTTCATTCCACGTGGCATTGAAGAGGTCGTAGGTCTCTTCGAAGAGAAGCGATTGGATGGGTTGTCATCGTAGAGATAAGAATTTCCTCCCCAACCCTCCCCAAACTATCATATTTTCTCGTACTTATCATACAATCTATCTGTGAACCCCAATCCTATTCCTGCACAAACACAACAAACAAACACATAGTTAGGTTCATATGCAAAATAAAACAAGGATTCCTCATAAAATCCATTTACAATGTTCAAGATAGGAAAATGAAGAACAAAACATGGAAAGATAAGTAAAATCCTAATTAAGCATGCAAACTCTTGATCCCATGGGGGAATTGGTGCCAATTGGTGTGTCGAAATTGGCCCTTTCCCAACTGTTTTGTTACAATGTGATAATTTGTGGATGATTGAATCTCCTTGATGAGATTTTGGCATAACCTAGCTATGAAATTATGAAAGTGATGAACACTTGAGGTGAAATGGACAAAATTAGCTCTCAATGTGAAAAGAGTAACTTTGCTACAATGGTGGATGAGGATGAAGTTGACTATAGTAAGTTTACTCAAATTGTGGATGATAGAATGAGAGGAAGAGTCCCTTTTTTATAGACTTCAAAATGGAAGAGAGAATGGAATTGAGCAATGTGGGATCATTCAACATCCAATGGCCAAGTGCCACTTGTCAAGATGTGAATGGTTGAAGGTTGTGCACATTTTGGTCAATGTGCATGATAAATGCCATTAGGTGGAATTTGAAATTGGGGAAATGACATGTGAGAGGGAAAAATAAATTAAATAAATGCCACTTGGCTCAATGCACAAGGACATGTAAGAGGAGTGAATGCTTTGTTGGATGTACAAATCCACTTGGATTTTGAATTCAAATTTGAGGGAATATTCCTCTTTTATTCCATGTTGAGAGAAAGTAGGCAATTTATTAAATCAAAGTAATTGATTTATTGTGCAAGTTGCATTCTCTAGAGGATTTTAGTGATTGAGATTAAATTAATCAAGATTTGATCAATTTAATGAGAGATTAGATGATTTGACAATTTTGATTCAAATTTATGAGTTGATTTAAATCATAATTGAGAAGAAAGTGATTAATTAAATAAATGTTTTTGTTTTATTTAACTAAAGGGGATAATGTTAGATTAAATCAAATAAGATTTAATTTATTCAATTTAATGGGAAGACTTTAGGGATTTAATTAAATAAGATGAATTGTTTAATTAAAGAGGGATTTAGGGTTAATTGAATTAACTTGATTAATTTAATCAACAAAGGAGAAAGACCTAATTAAATAAATAATTAATCTAATTAAGAGATGGAAGGTGATGATAAGTTGAGAGTGTGATTCAGGAAGAAATGACGTTAGTAATCAGGATCAAGTGTGTTGGATCGAATTGTATATTTTCCATGTCTACATTTTGCCCCTCTTTGAAGCAATGTTTCAAAGATTAAACTGTTGTGATCATAGTTCAAAATTTCTCAATTTTTTCAAATGCCCCAGTGGAAGGATTATGCTAGTATATTTCCCCCTCGAGAGATCGGACGAATTTTTTTGATTTTGGGATGATCTTGCAAAAAAAGAGGACAAGGTGCCCGACATGTCCAAAAATGCCCCAGGATGCCAAAAAACACGTTAGAACGTCAAAAAAGATGCCCTATGATGTATGATGTATGGATGCATTTTAAATTTCCTATGAGATATTATGAGATGTTTCTATTTTATGTTCATGCGATATGATGTATGCTTCTATATGATGGATGTATTTCTTTTTGTATCTTTTCTATGCATTTTGATGATTTCATGGATGCAATGTATGTTACTGATAATGTATCGATATGCAAATGATAACTGATATGCAAATGATTAATGATGATAATGGATGCTAATGATTTTTATTATGTCCTTAATGATTCATGTATGATGTGAAATGAATGTAATGCAATTATTTCTTAAGGTACTTAGAATAACAAGTCTATATTATTCCTCATAACTTAAGATGATAATAATGTGGTATGATCTATATGATATGATATGCACTTATGTTGATGATTTGGTGGATGTAGGGTGTATGCATTGGTGATGTTCTGATTAACTGTCATGATACCATGTTAGTATGGAACGAAGATAGAAGAACAAGAGATCCCACAAGTTATTTAGAATGATGGTGATTTTCTTACCAGGAGTGAGGATTTTCGAAGGGCTAATTACGTTATGTTTGATAACACACATAGGTACGATGCATCAAGGTATAAAGAAACAGGATGGCGTTGTACCTAGTGTGATGGACTTTGACTCAACAATCAGATAGGAGTATCATTGTTCACACTTAGCATACAAAACCTCATTCAAAATATAGTTCAAACATTCTAAACATCTCAGGCCAAAACATAGGAAAGCAACAAGATATCTAAAACATCCTCTCCACACATCAAACAAAGTGTGCATGACTAAGTTATTTTACAAGATTAATCCACAAGCACAACAGATAAAAAAGATAATGATAATTTCCCCATTCCTTTCTCTCTAAACCTGCTTTGTTTAGGTATCCTTGAGAGGTCCTTGGAATGAGCGCAAAATAAGATAATTCTAAAAGACCAAGATAAAGAAAACAAACAAGCAAATATTCTTCATACCGCTAGCCAAGGCTAAACTAATGTGAGATACCTGATGCTTATGTCTATTGTGGGAAAGATACATCTTAGGACATGTTGTGATTAGGGTTTTGATGAGATTGATTGGATGATAAGCTATTGATACTCTGAGTTGATCAACTTACTTGTTTACTGACCTAGACTTGAGACTTTGACGATTAGGTGTTCACTTTGGAACCCGCTAGACTTGCTTCCGACTGACTCACCAAAGTATGAAAGCGACAATTGATTTATTATGGGTGATGATTATCACGGGTGAAAGCGAGATGAGGCGGGTGCACCATTTTGGATTTTTATTTTTTTTAGATATTTGGATGTTTTGATTTTTAGATTTTTTGACTTTTTTGGATTTTCAAGATTTATGATGAGGAGACTAGCTTATAGACCTATCCTAGGGGTCTCGGGAGTTGATCCATAGATTAGCCTTGCCTACGTTATACACGCAGAGAACACGTCGTTCGATTGACGAAAAACTCGATTCGATGATGAGAAAGATGGGCAAACGGATTGCCAAATTATTATGACGGACGCCTAAAGGACTGACCTAGGGTGTCTCAGGGGATGATCAAAGATCAACCTTTCCTATGTTCAAGCTCAGAGATGACGTAGTTCAACAAGGTGAAAGACTGACAAGACTCAATGATGAATTTTTTGAAGACTTTTAAGATTTTTTTGATGTTTTTGGATTTTTTGAGATTTTTCTAAATGTTTTGGTCTTTTTCTATTTTAACAAAGATCCCCAGGAATATACACAAATCCATTTTGATGCAAGTATAAGAACATGCCCCCAACGTAATGTGATAGACTACTTCAATAAAGGCTAGAAAAATTGACCTTAGGAATATGTCAAATAGTACAATGGTGGAATATGATATGAGCACAAGATCAGGCTATGGTATAGATGTGAACGGATGGTGGGAGGATAAATGGGATGTGATGGATAAGTGAGTGCGTGAAATAAGTTGTGATGATCCTGGTGGATAGAGAGTGTTTTATTTACACTTGGCGCCTGTTTGCCAGGTTTTCACCAAGGTACTTGTCCAAAGTGCCACTGAAGTGGTTTTCACTAGAGGACGATTTTTTTCTTTACTGTTTTCAATCATTTTTCTAATTTTTTTTGGATTTTGTATTTTTATTTTTTTTGTTGTCACCAAGATGCCTGTTTGCCAGGTTTTCATCAGGGTGACCATTTTTTCAAAATATTTTTCTGATTTTTTTGTATTTTTGGTTCTATACCTTGCAATATTTTAGGCATAAATTTTTTTAAGATGGGAGTTGTTCAGGGGATCCTGCAGAGGCTCGCCTTCTAGTGTTGATAGCTGATAGGCTCCTGATTTATAGCTGGTTGTGATGACGAAAGATCCCAACCAATTGGGCTCAAATTTTCCTTTTCTTTTTGGATTCAGCACATTCTTTTGGTTCTCTTTTAGCACAAGTTTGCCGACTTGGAAGGTTCGCCTCTTGATCTTCTTGTTATAGCTACGTTTCAGGCGATTCTGATAGACCTGTAGATGGTTGAGGGAATCCGTGCACCATTCATCTAATCACTCCAACTCATGCAGTCGTGAGACCCTAAATTCTTCATCTGTGATGAGGTTTTGCAATGATATTCTCAATGATGGGAGCTCGATCTCGATTGCAAGGATGAATTTTGATCCGTAGACCAAGGCGAATGGGGTGGAACCTATTGGCATGCAAATGCTGGTCCGGTAGGCCCATAAGGTAAGATTTAGCTACAGATGCTAGTCACGACTAGAGTCATTGACTGTCTTTTTAAGAATTTTTAGAATGGTTTTATTGGTAGCTTCTGCTTGGCCATTGCCTTGGGGATAGTATGGAGTGGAAAAGCAATGTTGGATTTTGAATTTGTCGCATAAGTCACGGACATCTTGATTCTTGAAAGGTGTCCCATTATCAGAGATAATGGATTGGGGGACACCGTATCGGCAAATGAGATAGTTCAGGATGAACTTGGAAATCTGCTTTCCTGTTATGTAGGTCATGGGAACTGCTTCGACCCACTTTGTGAAGTATTATGTGGCGGTGATGATGAATTTGTGGTCGTTGGATGAGGTGGGTGTGATTTTCCCTATGAGATTGAGCCCCCACTATGAAAAGGGCCAAGGCGTAATGATAGGATGAAGCTCTTGAGCTAGCGCATGAATAAGGTCTCCATGCTGCTAGCACTATAAACACTTTCTGACAAAGTCATGTGCCTCCCTTTCCATTGTTGGCTAGTAGTACCCGGTTCTCAGCAGCTTTTTAGCCAAGGTCATACCACTCGAGTGCGAACTGCAAGTGCCATTATGTACCTCAGTCAGAGAATTCAAGGCCTCCTCAGGATTCAAACAACATAATAGGGTTCTGTCAATGCTCCTACAATAGAGGGTTTCTCCTAGGATGACAAAATGTAAGGACCTTTTGATAAAGGCACGTTTAAGGTTTGGGGTTATGTCAACTGGGAGGACTCCTATTCTTAGGTAGGTATAGATGTCATGATACCAGGGATCACTGGAACCAATGAGTTCACACACATATTCTGACTCTGGTACCTTGAATGTGGGTACAAGAAGCTGCTCTACCAAGAATTCATGTTTTGAGACATTGCGAGGGATATCTAGTAAGGAACCAATTGTTGCCATGGCATCAGTTGCTCTGTTGTTATCCCTTGGTATTTGCTCAAAGGTGATGTCAATGAATGATTATTTGAGGATCTCTACTAACTTTTTGTATGGTGTTAGCTTATCATCCTTAGTTTGGTACTCGTCATTGACTTGGTTGATAATAAGCTATGAATCCCCATAAACCTTTAGTGCCATGATCCTCCATTGTGTTGCAATCTTGAGACCTATGGTTAAAGCCTCATACTCCACAATGTTGTTAGTGCAAGGGAATGCCAATTTGTAGGATCTAGGTATACAATCCCCCTATGGTGTGATGAAGAATACATCGGCTCTTGATCCATGTTGTGTGTATGAGTCATCGAAGTAGAGTTTCCAGTGATCGGCTATGTTAAAATTAAAGATGGATTCGTCTAGGAACTCTTATATGAGTGGATTCTCTGAATAGATTGGAGCTTCTTCCAGTTGGTATGCAATCGCTTGCCCCTTGATAGCCTTGCGCTCTACATATTAAATATCATGTTCTGTTAATATCATGACCCACTTGGTTGTTCATCCTATGAGAGTGGCCTTAGAGAGTAGGTATTTTAGTGGATCTATCTTTGCGATCAGCTTGATCTGATGAGCCAGCATGTAGTGTCTAAAATTTTGGGCCGCAAACACAACTGCCAGGCAAGCTTTTTCTATTGGTGTGTAGTTGATCTCATACCCTACCATTGTCCTGATGATGTAGTATATCGCTCTCTCTCTTCCATTTCCATCATGTTGGGCTAACAGAGCACCGAGAGCTGCCATGGTTGCTAAAATATATAGAATCAGTGGTTTGCCTGGGGTAGGTGGCATTAACACTGGTGGCGTGAGTAGATATTCTTTGATTTTACCAAATGTCTGATCACACTTGTCGTCCCACTTGTATGCTACTCCCTTGTGGAGTAGATGTGAATATGCAATCTGTTTATCCACCAGCTACGCTATGAATCTTCAAATGGATTGGAGTCTGCCTTGCAGGCCTCTGAGTTGTTTTAGTGTCCTGGGTGCTTCCATGTCGAGGATTGATTTGACCTTGGTGGGATCCACTTATATTCCCCTCATTGATACTATATATCCCAGGCGCTTCCCTGATTTTGCACACCAAAGACAAATTTCTTGGGGTTGAGTTTGACCTTGTACTTCTCCAATCTGTCAAAAATGGCACTTAGGGATGCTATGTGATCTTGTCTTTTCTTTTATTTGGCCAATATATCATCCATGTAATCTTCGATAGTTTTGTGAATCATATCATGAAAGATTAGTGTCATGGCCCTTTGATATGTTGCCCCTACATTTTTTAGCCCAAATGGCATCATGTTCCAGCAGTAGGTGGTCCATGGACATGTAAATGTTATCTTATGTTGGTCCCTCCTTTACGATCATTATCTGGTTGTACCCCGTGAAGCCATCCATCAGTGATAGCATCTCATGTTCGGTCGTCATGTCCACTATCATATCAATGTTAGGTGGTGGAAAATCATCCTTGTGACACGCTTTATTGAGGTCTTTAAAGTCAATGCAGATACGGATGCCCCCATTTGGTTTTGAAACTGGTACAAGATTGGATACCCATTAAGGATAATCAATTGGGCGTATAAAGCCAACGTCCAAGAGTTTCTATAATTCCACCTTGACTAGCAAAGCTATCTGAGGGTGCATTTTTCTTAGTTTTTGTCTTATTGGCTTTGCTCCAGGGTAAACAACCAAATGATGAACCACGACTTCCAGATCGAGACCCAGCATGTCGGCATAGGTCCATGCGAAGTTCACCTTTCTTTCTTTTAGAAATTCTGCCAATAGTTCGTGTTCTTCTGTTAGAAGTGATTCGGCATAGAAAGTGATATGTGGTGTTGCTTCCGTTCCCAGATTGACAGATTGCACTGTTCTGCCAAGACTGTTGATTTCTCCTGATGAAGTGCAGTAGGGGGGAGATTGAATCCTTCATCCTCTGGTGCCTCAAAGAGGTTTTCACCATTGGATGTGTCCTTTATTTTTACTATTCTTTGGTTAGAGAGTGCCATAATGTGGTTTTCACTCAATGACCCTAAGCTTATTCTCATTCTTTTTCTTTTGCGATTGAAGGACTCAATCATCTCCCCATAAAGGCATGGGTGTCCAGTGTGATTTTGAACCCAGCCTTGTGATCTCTGCATGGAACCGTATCCCTTAGTCCCATGAATTCTAAGAGTGCCTCATCATTTTTGAATGTGTCTAGAACTTGTGGTCCTTGTTGGTCATAGTTGATGAGTTGTGGGTAAACTAGGTTTACTTTGTAAGTTTGGTGGTTCGACTCAACGGGTGAGGCATTAATCATCAGTAAGGAGGAATCTTCAAAAAGCATGGAAAGGCCAGTTATGGTATCCTCATCATCACTACTGGTGCAGACATCAGCTATGTCAAAAGTGAAATTATCTAGGGGCAAACCTGTGGATATGGGTAGTGGAAGGGCAGTTGCCAATAATTGAGGAGACCTGACTGCTCTATTAGGGGTACCTCTGTCACGTATAGTTATACTCGGAGGGGTACATCCGAGGCCAAGGTTTCTCATTCTTCTTTCTACAATGATGGGCTCCAGTCGTCCATCACTATTTCTTCCAAGGCTTTCACTCCTATTGTAGCCCATACCAAGCATTATTTGCAATCCTCTATTGGCTTCATCCATGGGTAGACTGGGTGTGGGTCTTTCATCATGGTATAGTGTGCTTGAAATGTCTTCCTCATCCACATTTTCCCGACTTAGGTCCCCCCAACGGCGGAATCCAAAAGGGTATGCCCTAAAAGTGTGGACAGGTGTTTCAACTGATTGAGGTTGCCCATGCGACCTAGGAGATTATGGTAACTGTCCTACAAAAAATGCATTTTTCTTCATTTTGTAATCTCCACACCCATTATCCTGGATCATGAGCTTGATATCGAATATGTCAAGGATGGAGGGTGTCTCTATCGTAGAAGTGGAGGCAAGGTTAGATGGATCTATATAAGGAGTGGATGGGCCTTCATCATTTTTTGGTACTTGGGGAATTTTGTAAAACTTGGCTTCCAAGTTTTTGCATTTGCAATAGGCAAATGGCTCTGGATCACCATGTATTGTGACCTCCTCATTTTGGTATAGGAATTTGACGCATTGATGGAATTTTGAGGTGATCCCCTTCATTCCATGGATCCATGGGCGTCCTAGGAGGATGTTGTAGGGCAGGTCGAGGTCAAGGACCTGACATGTGGTTTCCATGGTAATGCTTCATCAAGGATTTTCCCATGGGAAGCGGAAATTTTCAATAATTCCATGATGGAGATTTGGGCGGGGGTTCTTTTTAGCTGGTCAATGATGCTATAATCGTAGGGAACAAATTTTGGATTTGAAATGGGGGTCTTAGATGGTTGTGATGCCCCTGTAATAGTAACCTTACCACCATGTGTGGTGACTCCACAATCAGCATTGGCTCCTTTGACACTAATGATAGTGACCATCTCATCCACGCATGCGACAATGTCCTCGTATACAAGGTTTGCACTAGCATACTTTTTCTTCCCTTTGTTGGTCCCTTGGTTATTTCCTTGATTATGATTCAGCATTGGATTTGTGTGTATTTTAACATCCTGATTTCCAGCTGGTTGTTCGACATTTATGATCTTGTCCTCAATGAGGTCCCGGATGATGTTTTTCAACCTCATGCAATTTGCGGTTGTGTTCCCTTTGATTTTGTGAAAATCACAGAGGATATTTTCATTGTACCATGGTGGTTTTTTCATGGGTTTCACATATTGCTCAGAGTTGGAGATTTTGATAAGGTTTTCCTTAACCAACTTCTTCATTATGGATTCAATTGATTCTCCAAGGGTTGTGAACTTCCGCTTGGGAGGATAATTGTTTCGGGGAGGTAGTCCTCCTTGATTGCTCAAGTTATTGATTTGGTTGTTAGGAAGTGGTTGTGGTTTTGCCATCGTATTAGTTTGCACATTATTGTGATTGTGATTCTGTGGCTGGTGATGGGTCTGGATGTTCTATTTAGGAGCATTGATGACCACCTTAGCATCGACCACTTCATCGTTTGTGATATTTTTTTTCCTCGACTATGTTCAAGATTTATCGTTATAATTGGTGGACGGGCGGTTATCCTGTTGTGCAGGAAATGTCGATGTGCCTCCTCGTGCAGTAAGGGCTCTTTCGATATTGAGCGCCTTTGGGATCAATTGATCATACGCTGTGATGCATTGCATTTTTAGGTAGAATGCCAAGTTTTCATCTAGATTGGATATGATTGTGCAAACTTGTTGTTCTTCTGGCATGGTCCACTTGCTCTGATTGGCCTTGGATCGCCATCTTTGCAAGAAGGATGTGAATAGCTCTCCTTTTCTTTGTTTAAGCGTTGATAGTTATTCCAAACTAACATCTGCACCCATGTTGAATGCATAGTTTTTAAGGAATACTTCCACGATTTCCTGGAATATTTTGATGCCTATGGGTAGGCGAGAGAACCATTCCATGGCAGGACCAGTTAGACTTCGAGGGAAAAGTCACATTAGATATGTGTCATCGTATGCAACCTCCATGTAATGTACTTGAAATTCCCTACATGATTTTTAGGGTTTCTCATCCCATTATATTTATCAAATTTGGGGATCTCAAATCCCTTTGGGAACGGTACCATTGTAAGACCTCTTTCGAATGGATAGGGGCACAAGTTGCCCAGCATTCTGGTTTTTTTCCTTGATTGGAGGTCCAACAGTTGCTGCTAGAGCAGTTTGATATGTGTTGCAACATTATTTTGTGGATCAGGAGGTGGGATGAATGTGTTTCAAGGCATTTGATTGATGAGAGGAGTATTGGTGGGGGTTTGCTGCAAGCTCTGTTGTGTGTTCAAGGCATGTTGATATGCCTGCATTTGTGCCAACAATGCTTGTTGTTGATCTTGTTGTTGTTGTTCCAACGAAGCTTGTTGTTGGTCCAGTTGTTGTTGTTCCCATAAAGCTTGTTGTTGGTCTAGCTGTTGTTGCACCAACAAATATTGTTGTTGGTCTAGCTGTTGTTGCACTAACAAAGCTTGTTGTTGGTCTAGTTGTTGTTGCACCAACAAATCTTTTTGTTTAGCTTTTTGTTGTGTCTGAAAATCTTGCAAGGCTTGTTGGTATGCTTGCTGATGAATTACTTACAATTGTGCATGGTATTGTGCTTGCGCCTATTGAGCCTAGTGTTGGGCTTGAGCTTGATCTTGTGCTTGTTGGGCTGCTTGCGCGGCTTGTGTGGCTTGTGCAGCTAGTTGCGCTTGTGCTTGCTAAGCAGCCTGCTATGCAGCTTGTTGGTTTTGTTGAAGTACTCTTTGATGGGTGGCCTTTTGGACTGCCTGAATCATGGTGATGAATTAATTCTTCACTTTAGCTTTTGGTGGGATTGGTGGTGGATTGGGAATGGTGCTAACCATTGTGGTGGGTGGAGGGGTTGTGTTGGTAGTTGGGACTTGGGTTGTTGGTGGTGTGATTGAGATGCTTGGTCCCTCCGAGGCTATGTTTTTAGGGATTTGGGGATTGGTTGATGTATTGACCATGGTAGTTTGAATGGTTGTCACTTGCTATTGTGATACTGCTGGCAAAAGGAGAGGATTTGATGTGATGCTCAAATTGCCTTCATTTGAGAAACTAGCGGCGAGTAGGGGGGAAGACCCAACCCAAGAGGTGATACGAATGTGAGCGATAATGGAGGGAATGATGGTATGTTCCCTTGGAAAAGTGATGATGATAACAGGTTAGTGACTCCCCCTATTCTGAACAAACCATCCTCTCCTTGCGAAATCATGGGGAAAGAAGTTTGTATATTCAGCGGATAGGTTGGCGTTGCATGGAATGAGGATGAGTCTGCATGATTATGGAAAGTAAGTGGGACATAGGAGTGTGGTGGATTCACTGGGATGGAGTTAGCCGGTGTGGTGTTGATGTTTACCTCCCTATTGTTTACAAGGCGATGCTTTTTAAGTTCACAAAACATGGCACTTCCCTTGTTAACAACTGGTGAGGTTGATGTGATTGTTGATGTGGTTTGGGGAATTTCTTGAGTGATGCTTGGAATTGACATTGGGGGTATGCTTGCAAGAGGCCTTTCTATATTGGTACTTACATCAAGGTCAAAAGGGAGTTGGGTCTCTCCTTTCGTTAACGCGTGTATATATAGAGAGGGGTTAAGTTTTAACATGGCATTGACAATTCTATGATTCTCTGGATTTTAAATCATTTCAATTATTTCCTTTTGCATCATTCCCAAGTCATCATGAATGATGTCATCTTCATAGCCTTCCTCTTGAGGATTTTGTGATGGTAGAGAGGGGTTGTTTGGGGAATTGCTTGATCCTACAAGGTTTACTTCGGAAGTTGCTTGACTTAGGTCACTTCAAGTTGATGTTTCCTTGATGATTTCCATGTTCCTCTTATGTTGTGATCTTGTTTGGACCATAAAATAGAGATCGTTTGATCTTGATCTTTAGGCAAAAAAAGGAGAAGAACTAGGAGAGTCCAAGGATCAAAGGGTGATGATGGGGATGAGATAAATGGATGATGCAAATGAGTGAAAATTTTGAAGAACTTTTAGGGGGTGATGCTAAACTTCTTCAGGGCTTGAATTGATTTGATTTCGATAGTTTGACTAGGTGTGTTAAGCCAAACAAGATGATGGTGAGCTTGTAAACCCTAGGAAGTTGTGTTATCCTAGAGAAGAATTGTACAAGAGAAATAATTGGCTAAGTGTGTTAAGCCAATCAAAGTGATCATAAACTAGTAGACCTTAGGAAGTTGCATTATCTTAGAGGTAAATTTGTTCAAGAGGATTGATAATTTGACTAGGTGCGTTAAGTCAAACAAGGTGATGTTGATTTTGCCTTTAAGTTTAGCATGAATGATGTTTCAAAGTTCTCAAGAGTTTTTTGGTGAGATGATATTTGATTTTGATGATGGAGGGGTGGATGAGAGTGATGATTTTGATCCTAGACTTGACCTAGACAAGACTCTTTCTTACAAGACCTCGGTATTGAAGAACATGTCTGACTTCTTATGTGAGAAAAGAAAACCTTTCAAAAAGCTTAGGATTTTGTTGATGATAGAACTCATACAAACTTGGGTTGTTCTTTGAAGCCTTCTTGTAGAAATTATACACCATTATTTCTCTAACTTCAAAAAGCCTTTCAAGACGCTCCTCACGAGCTTTTAGACTAAGTTTCTTGAACTTTGGTTTTTGGATTTCGATTTTATGAGAAATAATTTGAGAGAAAATATGTGAGGTCCAATTGTCCTTATCTTTGCTTAATGAGTTCCTTTTACCAAAATCACTTTCTTGATTTATGATTTCAAACTAAATGTCTATGTCTTAATTCCTTTTCATTCCACAAGGTCCATTATGTGAAAATCAAGATTTCAAGAGCATAGTTTCCTAGGTTGACTTTAGTGAAACAAATGATGATTAAACCCAAGTACTTAGAAACCTCTAAGGATGGAATCCCTAGGGCAAGCAAGAGCACTTGGATTTGTCAAGGGTATTTATTTCCTCCAAAGGGTTTGCAATTTAGAAGCTTTTGTGAATGTTTGTTTCTCAATATTTTAGATCCAAGCAAGGTGTTTTGATTTCAAGAACATGTACAATCCCTAGGCTGAAAAGACAATATTTGTTGGGTTCCCACTTGGATGAATCCAACTATGCATATTTAGTGTGGATGATTAAGTGTTTGACCACACAGGCTCCCCCTTATAGTGCACTCGCTTCTTGGGTCAGCCAAACATCAGTACCCATGAATCTCCCATGGCATACTTTTCATCTCTATAATAGAACCGCATGTATACGTGGGGCGGCTTCAAAGGACATGACCTTTTGCACCAACAAATAGATAGGATTTTGGCCTTTTTTAACCAAGGGGTTTTAATGCGGGCATTCTGTTAGTGGGGGACTATCCAGTACGGCAAGAGACCATTGCTGCCCTTCTCATCGGAATAATCCTCATGATATTGGCCTTTGTTCCAATATCCTCACCTATATCCCCGGTGGAAATCACTTGGCTTTAGCATGTTCCCGGTTGGGTCATTCCCTTGGGTGATTATTTTTTCCCACAAGGCAGGCCCGCTAAGATAAATAAAAGCAAGCTAGCATATCCCATAGTTCAATCGACCTTCGTTGAAAAACAAAGGGAGAACACTCGCAATATACCATGCTCACACTCACATGATTGGTTCAATTTTAATTCCAAAATGAAATGTGGAGGCAATTATTTTACTCAACTTAAGATCACCAAAAGAGCTTTTGATTCTCAAGATCGCAGTGAGGTGCAAGAGAAGTGCATACGTCCTTTTGACATTATTTTGAATAAATAATTACAAAAAAAAAAACACTTGTTTATTTTAAGTCCACAAAGAAAAAGTGAATTATTTTTAAAGCACCAAATCAAGTTTGGAATTTGTCTTGTTCAATTTTTATACCTCAACTAAATCTAGTAAAATTGTTTCTAAGGTTATTTATAAGCCTTTGTTTGTAAACTTTTGAAAGGAAATTTGTGTTGTTTTTAGAACCCAAAAGAAAATTTATTGTTCCCTAAAGCATGAAAGATAATAAATTTCTTAAAAGAAGATTAAGAATCCCCTAAAAGTGTTAAACAACACTATAGTGTTCAAAAACACTTTGTATAGTATGAGATTGATGTCACAATAGAGCCTTCCATTTTGCTTTCTTTCTTACTCTTACCTGCAAAATGATCAAAACCAAAAGATGCAGAGACAGTAAATAATTTAGATGATCAAAAAGTTAGAAATAAAAAAAGCACATGTTAAAAAAAAATCAAATTTAAATTTTCCACTGTCAGCTAGTGGCGTAGTTTGGAAACCCCGTGGCGCAATATAGCGTCGCACCTCGACTAAGTGCGACGCTCTACAAAAAACAGAGAGCACAAATGCGGTGTAGTTTGAGCATGCGGCGGAGTTTGGATTCAAGAGATCCACGGCGAGGTTTGAAATTTTGAAATTCCTAAGCGGTAAAACAAGTGCGGCGGATTTTGAGCTTAGAGTGGTGCAATATGGTGCCGCATCTCTGAAAGCGGTGTAATATGGTGTCGCGTGACTATAAGCGGCGCAATTTCCAATGAACACAAAAATCATCAAAAAAATGATGAAATTTTAGAAAAACGTGATGAATTTCTCCAAATCAGCCCTCCTTCTAGCACCAAAATGTGAACCCTAATCCTATTCCTGCACAAACACAACAAACAAACACATAGTTAGGTCCATATGCAAAATAAAACAAGGATTCCTCATGAAATCCATTTACAATGCTCAAAATAGGAAAATGAAGAACAAAACATGGAAAGATAAGTAAAATCCTAATGAAGCATGCAAACTCTTGATCCCATGGGGGAATTGGTGCCAATTGGTGTGTCGAAATTGGCCCTTTCCCAACTCCTTTGTTGCAATGGGATAATTTGTGGATGATTGAATCTCCTTGATGAGATTTTGGCATAACCTAGCTATGAAATTATGAAAGTGATGAACACTTGAGGTGAAATGGATAAAATTAGCTCTCAATGTGAAGAGAGTAACTTTGCTAAAATGGTGGATCAGGATGAAGTTGACTATAGTAAGTTTACTCAAATTTTGGATGTTAGAGTGAGAGGAAGAGTCTTTCATTTATAGACTTCAAAATGGAAGAGAGAGTGGAATTGAGTAATGTGGGATCATTCAACATCCAATGGCCAAGTGCCACTTGTCAAGATGTGAATGGTTGAAGGTTGTGCACATTTTGGTCAATGTGCATGATAAATGCCATTAGGTGGAATTTGAAATTAGGGAAATGACATGTGAGAGGGAAAAAGAAATTAAATAAATGCCACTTGGCTCAATGCACAAGGACATGTAAGAGGAGTGAATGCTTTGTTGGATGTACAAATCCACTTGGATTTTGAATTCAAATTTGAGGGAATATTCCTCCTTTATTCCATGTTGAGAGAAAATAGGCAATTTAATAAATCAAAGTAATTGATTTATTGTGCAAGTTGCATTCTCCAGAGGATTTTAGTGATTGAGATTAAATTAATCAAGATTTGATCAATTTAATGAGATATTAGATGATTTGAAAATTTTGATTCAAATTTATGAGTTGATTTAAATCAGAATTGAGAGGAAAGTGATTAATTAAATAAATGTTTTTGATTTATTTAACTAAAGGGGATAATGTTAGATTAAATCAAATAGGATTTAATTTATTCAATTTAATGGGAAGACTTTAGGGATTTAATTAAATAAGATGAATTATTTAATTAAAGAGGGATTTAGGGTTAATTGAATTAACTTGATTAATTTAATCAACAAAGGAGAAAGACCTAATTAAATAAATAATTATTTATCTAATTAAGAGACGAAAGGTGATGATAAGCTGAGAGTGTGATTCAGGAAGAAATGATGTTAGTAATCAGGATCAAGTGTGCTAGATCGAATTGTATATTTTCCATCTCTACACTATCCTATCTGGGTTTCTCCTACATTCTTGTCAACAAAATTCACCAAAAGATTTTTTCCCGGTGGGGAAATGGATACCTACCTTTATGTCGAATTTGTAACATAGCTGGAATTTAATCTATGTTTCACAAATTAGAACACTCGTCGGCAGGTTTAACAGGATGTGTTGCATAAAATTTGTGATGAGCCTTTTGAGTTAATTTGGGTTCATAGTATGCCTCTTTCACTTTCATTTGCATTCCCAACCCCATTGCCTCCCTCCCACAAAATAAAATTCTTCCCTCCAATACAACATATTCTCCTTCAAACACGACCAAGATTTTGGTTTTCCAAATAGATAACATATTCTCCTCCAAAATGTATTAGGGTATTCTAGGAAAGTGGAAGTTGAGGTTAATGGTGCAGATTAATACAAAGAAGAACAGGGGAAATAAAATTCTAATAATAGAAACTAAAGTCGATAGTAGTAACATGGACTTTAAAGTATATTTTAACAAAAATAGGTAGGGGAGAGGATGAGTACCTACTTCAGCATGTTTCAATAGTTGTTATAGTATTTGTTGATTTAATGTCCAATATTTTTAACAATATTAGATCAATAGTTGTGACTTTAAAGTTGTTAGTTTGATGACCACTACCCATAATTGAATGAAATGTATTCCTTAGATCTAAAAAGCAACAAATCATGTGATGCCACATCAACACACCAATAAAACATGATTTAGTGCACAAGTATTGCTCTCACTTTTTTTGGGGCCTTTTTGGACAACTCGACAAAAAGCATGTTGATGTGGCATCATATTTGATGATGTGGCCCTGAAATCTTAGTTATAAGCAGGGGACTTGCCAAGTAATCTACTGTAAAAAATTGGGAGTGATTTGAAATTTCCACATAAGATTTTGAAAAGCCCGCAATTAGGGTGATCAGCTATTGGATCCTCTCCCCTAAGCCTTTGTCTCCTCTACAATATATTTCATTACAACACCTCCTCTTTTCAAAACTAATCAAACCAAGGTAGCAGCATAACATGATTAAATAGTGGAAGGGATCTAAAGTCAAATATGAAAGGAAAATAAATATTCAAAAATCTTAGTTCTAGTGAAATATGTAGGGATTGGTAGTGAAACTATAAATGGGTATCAAATAGAGTTGCATGGTTCAATAATCGTATTTTTATATAACGAGTTGTAGTGTTTCCTTGGAGCCAAACTCTCCAACTTTCAAAAATTTTTACAGCTACCTACTTACACCCTAATCTCCACCCTCATGTAGGGGTGACAACTACTTACACCCTAATCCCAACCCTCATGTAGGGGTAACAGTTGGGGCATGGGGGCCTTGCACAATAAGATACCCACAAACCAACATAGGGGACATAAGTGAAATATTGGATTTTTTGTGAATACAAAGCAATCTAGGGGGATCCTAAAGTGTAAGCAGACTCAAAATTTGAGGCAAATAGAGAAGAACAATTCACTTTATTTGTTGAGAACACCTCAACCATCACTATCAAAATGCATCAAATAAGAGAGAAAATAGTACAAGTTGAGGTTAAAGGAAAAGATAAAGTGGCCTTATTGCTTCATGATGAATCATGGGAAAATCAAAGTAAGATCAACGTTCTCAAAACAAAAAATATATATGAAAGAGAGGAAGCATTCCAAGATAATAAAGATTGATATAGACCCATGCTTAGACTATTAATGAGGTCTTCAAAGTTATATGTTAATGAGCCCATAAGCATGAATATAAGACTTGAAACTTTAGAATTAAATGGGTAATATGAAGATAGCAAGATGAAGGGAATTGTAGAATCCAACTAGAAGATTGAGAGGAGGGATAACATACTCAAAAAATAAATATTAAACCTACAAAATATAATAGAAAAGGGATAGCAAGAGTTGCCCATGTTAGAGAAAGATTCAGATCAACTAAAAGCAATAGAAGAAAGGAATCCAAAGTTGTTGGAAGTGACATGATGCAAATAAAAGAGATTCAATCTACAAATGTGAGCATGGAAATTAAAGAAAAATATTTAAGATACTAACTTGAAGAGGCCAAATCTTGGACACAAGTTATAAGCAAGTCATTAGGAAAGCACAGAGAGAAATAAGTAAAAATGCAAATAAAAAAGAAAAGACAAGCAAGACAAGGTTTTAAATATCATTCTAAAAGGTTCGAAGGACTTTGGCAAGAAAGAGAGAACTGGCATTTTAGTAAGGGACTTCCTTAAAGACCAATTGCAATGGATGGGTTATATCCATCAAGAAAATAAGATCGAAAAAAGAATAGGAGGAAGGGGTGGGAATGTAAGGGTTATCATGAGAAACATATAGGATAATAACACAATTCTAAATAGGATAGGGTCTCTTAAAGGCACACATATATACTTAGATGAAGACTTGACTATGACCCAATAAGAAGAAAAAAGGAAGGAATGGGAGATAGTGAAAGTAGTAATAAATATAGGAATATGCAAATTTTCTTTATGAGTGGGTTCAAGATAAAGACACATCTTTGATAATCAACACAATGCACATTGACCAAGCTTTTCTTTTTGAAAGATATATCAAACAAGGCATAAAAGGTCTAGCATGGGGTAAAGTGCAAGACATAGACGAGTTGCAAGAGAGACCCTTGCACCACACATCAAAATAATTTCTAATGGTGTTATCCAAGATGGGCTCCTAAAGGTGTGGATGACTACTAGTGTCACCTTTCCTCTATAAAAGCAGAGATATCAATCACCCGTCTAAGTATCACATTATTATAGTCAAACCCCTTCTAGGAATATTATTTGAGAGAATGATAGAATGAAAAATCAACATCAAGGTAGATAAAGAGGGAAAAAGAGAAAAAGAGAAGACAAGTTTTAGAGAAAAGCACTCTACTGTTGATTAATGTGTCACTCTTAGGCACTCAATTGAAAAAAAATTGGAACGCTCAAGGATAATATTTGTTTCTTGCTTTATTGGTTTTAAAAAATCCTTCAACATGGCTCCTAAGGAAAAAATTTGGAACAAGATGGAGAAACTTAGAATTTTAGATGAATATAGAGTGGTAGTGCATATACTTTATGAACATATTAAGGCACAAATCAAACAAAGGAGGGAATTCCTTAGTGTTTAGGAAGCAATATTGGCATCAAACAAGGTTGTCCTTTATCTCACACTTTGTTTGGATTATACATTCATAAACTTGAAGAATGGTTAAACAAAGTTGTTGGGAGGGTATCCAACTTGTTGGATATATAATAAAGTTACTCTTATATGTTGGTAATATTATCCTAATTGCAAAATAAACGCATGGTTTGTGAGAGAATTTGAGGGCCTTAAAACTCTTTTTCCAAAAGGTTAGGATGCAAGTGAACACTAGCAAAATCGAAATCATAATATTATCATTAAAAAAGGAAAAGGAAACAAGTTTTTTTTCTTTTTGAAAGAATCCAACTAAACATAGTGGAAGAATGCAAGTACCTTAAGATCGATTTCCACGTCAGGCTTAGTTGGGAGACTTGTAGGGAAAAAAAAGATATAGGGAGGGTGAAAAAATTCTACTTAGTATAAAATAGATGCAAGAAGACAAAATTATGGGATTGAAAAACCAAGAAAACCCTTTTTGGATTGCTTGTCATGTTAGTTATTCTTTATGGTTGTGAAGCATGAGGGGGTTGTATGTCAAATCACAAATAGAGGTAGCTAGAAAGAATTCAAAAATAATTTAATCATAAATAATCTCAAAATAAAAACTCCAATCCCTTATTAGATCCTTTTGGTTGAAGTAGGAACTTTCCTACTAAAGGCATCAATGATAACTCAAACTTTAAGTCATTTAAAAAAATGTACAAAATATGGATAGTCATCATTTCTCCATGATAGTTGTGGAGGAGGATTTAAGTCATAGAAAGAAGACATGGGTGAAACAAAATAATAAATAGATAAATAAGTGGGATATTAAATTGCAAGAGTGTCCTAACATCAACAAGGAAATAAAAAAATATGTGAGAAAAATTTAGGACTACCATGTGGACAAAGCAAGTTGTTTGAAAGAAAACATACTATGTCATAAGGTTGACCGCACTTGGGATAATGATGAAAAAATATATTTGAGCTACAATTAAGGGGAAAGTGAAATTGTGAATTGGATAGCTAAGTACTAGATCCCATCATCTTAAATGTGAGATCGATAGATGGACTATACCTAAAGAAGATTGGGAAAAGAGACCATGCCTATTTTATAGCAAAGGTGTGATGGAGACAAAATACCACTTCATCATGAAGTGCATAATATATGAGAATATTTTTATCCTACATGAAAGCAACATGAAATTGGATAATTTAATTGTCTTATTTGAAGAAGCAAGACTTGAAAAAACTACGAAGTTTTTTATCAAAACCCATAATAAAAAATGATATTAAGATTTTTTTTGAAATGCCTTAAAGACTGAGTCAGGCTTAACCGACACACTCTAAGCGCTAACTCCTTAGGTGGCCATGCCCATAGCCTTGTTAAATCATACCTTTCCCTTTCCATTTTCATAGTACCCTCTATGTTTCTCGTTCTCGTTTGTGTCCACCATTTGGAACAATTTTATTTCTCGTTTACACCATGGGAGCTATAAAATTTGCAAAGACAACCACTATGCCTGCAAGCAAGCATGCCTTCTAATGTCTACCACTTAGAAGAAAATGGATCAAATATCTTTCGCAAAACTCATTGTCCTCAATGTTTTGTTGTGAAAAAGGGTGAGTATATGGTTTGATGTAGGGTTTTTAATCCTATATGTGTCCAGTGAGAAAAGGAAAGGGAGAAAGGGACTATAAGTAGAGGCTTTAGACAGATAAATCACAACATTTGATATGAATATATTTTCAATTAAGTGAATTATGATATCCAACATAATAGATATATAATTGTAAAACCTAAATTTGAAACATTTTTTTTATTATATTGGTTGGGTTTATTCACATTTCTATATAATTATTTATATAAGGTTGAAAATCAATTTCTTTTAGTTTTATGCTTAACTATATTTAGTGAAGTTATTTTATTTTATTTATTTAAAAAATATTTCTAATATTATTCTCTTTATATAAGAGTTATTTTGTTTACTTGAGAAACATATTTTTTACTAAAAAATATTTTATTTTATTCAAATATAATAGATTCTCTATGAACATTTCAATAGGAGAAATGTAGATTAAGGAGAAGATTGTAAAGATATATGTATTTAGATCAATCACTAAGAGAAAAATACAACTAAAAGAACATAAATGTGAATTGCTTCAAAAAAATAATCAATTTTATTTTAATGGTGATTAGTATACTTAATTACAGTGAAAATGTTGAGATTGATTTGAAAACTTCACAAATAATATTTTGACATGGGCTACATAAACATGTTTCATCAAGAATGTGTTATATTTATCAAGAAAGTTACTATATAATGAAGGTTTCTTGGAAGCTTAGAGGTCATATTTGTGATCGATGTCAACAAGAGAAGAATGGACACTGCTTTTCAACATTAAATAACATGGACCCTAGTCCACAACCACATGAACATGAAGACTTAACACAAGTATTAACTGATATAAAAAATCTCCAGCATTGACTGCTAGGCCCACAACCCCTTTAGACTATACCTTCCCTATTTTCTTTTTTGCATTTTCTTTTGTTGTTCCCATTCCTGAAAGAGTAAGTATTTGGCTTAATGTAGGGTTCTTAATCCCACATGTATTGGGTAAGAAAAATAAATGGAGAAAGGGATTATAAGTTGAGGCTTCAGATGTTTACTACCATGCATAGGAAATGAAGACATATAATTGTAAGCTTCAAGTCTAAATTAAGTGACTTATAACATATTGAACTAATGTTTTCATTTTTAATAGATGTAATTGTAAAATTTAAATTTAAATTTACTTCAATAATGTCTTTCATATATAGGTAGGGTTTAATTTCTATATAATTTAAAAGGTTGAAATTTTAGTTGAAAATATTTGTTGGATTTATTGTCATTTGAAAATTTTATCTTTATTTTTTAATTATTTCAATAATTTTCATTATGATGACTTTTTTCTTCAATTTTTTTTTTTTGGACAATTTCTACATGTGCATGATGACAAAATTTATGCCCTAGTGTAAACTCAAGCACATTTACATAGATTTTATCTCACCTTTATTTACATAGGATCCTATTCTTACTAACACATCATGGTGGATTTCAAGCAAGAGTTGTTTCTCTTGAGAAAATTATTAAGTGTGTAAATGATATTAGTGGTAGAGGCCCACATGCATGAAACCCTTTCATGGAGGAAAAAAAATGGTAAAGGTCCTTAGCTCTCTATCGATATAGGGAAAATTTATCCATGGACAAAGAAAAGTAAGGTGGTAACAAAGGTTTCACGGTTAGATCACGGATTTTGAATATTTCTTAGCTTTTAATTCTATATTTATATTTTAATATTGATATTAGATCATTAAGAAAGGGTGTTCCCTTTGATTATTAATAGTTATAGTTCCAAAAATCATGGCCTTGGTCTATAGTCTCCATTGGTTTTTACTAGCTTTCTCAAACTATGTCTCTTATGGCTTAGATACTTTGGTAATATTTTTTTTCAAATAAGTGTTTTTATCATATATATTATATGGGTTTCCTAAGAAATCCATAACTCTAGAAAGGAGAAAAAAACAATCTTAAATCTCTTGGGAAAAGCTTTACAAATCTAAAACTTAGGGTTGGCTGGAATAATCAACATTGGAACTCTAAAATTGGTTATTGGAGCTAAAATAGCTTAGGCTATGATTGTTAAACTAGACACAAAATGTTATAGGATGATGCAAGAAAAATATATGAATAGTTTTAAAAGATATATTTTTTACTATGAAAATATTCCCATCTAGTTCCATATCTGTGGAACTTTATAGCTAATCACAAAGATGAAATTATCCCTCATCTTTCATTGATAACCCATAATGGAGAGAAAGCGCTTTTCTAAGAAGATTCTTGGAATGGTCACAACCCAATAAATAATATTGAGGAGCTAAGAGAAACTAAAATGGTCCTCAAATAAATTTAGGGTGAAAAGTGTTGAAGTGAACAGCCAAGATCTTCAATTTGCAGCATCAAATAACCTCCACATGCAAAAGAGAGAAGCAATAATAGAAGATGTTATTCCACCAAACAAGAACTATAATATGATATAGGTTTCACAATATGTGAAAAATATGTGATGTATGCAAGATATGTCTTACTTATAAAAGGAAAGGTGAGAGATAGGATTAGACAAGATCACGACGTGTCTTAATCCTATAACATGAGATAACTTATCATAACTACCTAGGATAAGATCTAGAAAAGAAAACTAAGACTTTGAGAAGGTATCCTAGGTCCTCAGTAGACTTAATATTTGAATAAGTCCCCTAGTATAAATTAACTAGGTGCAAGAATTTATTCACACCAACACCCCCCCTTAAGTACAACTTAGGGAGTAAAAAGCCAATGCAATATGCAAAAGATGCAAAAGATGGGTCCTGACAACAAAGGCCTAGTGAGGTACCCATGTACAAATAATCTCACAAACGGAGAATCATTGAGGGAATTTTTTAATTTAAAATAAATTTAGAACCCCATAGTTGTATGTGTCTTCAATTCTATTCAAACAACCTGTTACAAAATGATAGTTCGGACATTGTTAAGAACGCAATAAACTCTCACCTATAAGGGCTAAGGATTGTTTTTACATCCAAGGTGAGATATATTTTTTTCTATTGACTTTCTCTTGATCCATACCCTCATTCTCATGTTGCTACTTTGGCCACCCCAAATGAAGTTTGGATTTCGACTTGTTAACCATCATTCAACACTTTGTAGATATTTCCTTTTTGGCCTTTCTATTTTTCTTAGCCTTGTGCTATACTTTCATATTTTTAATGTCTATCTATCACTTTTATTTTGCAACTCCTTCTTGAAGCTCTTCACTACTTTCTATGACTATATTTTTTATAATATTGATATATATTCAAATGGTTTCACCTTTTACTAAAACTTACTCCTTTTCCCATCCCATATCTTCACAACCTTACCTTAGGTTGCTCCTATATCTCCTTTACCTATTCTCACCCTCTCATCTTCTTAGCTTTACCCATTCTTACATTTACTACCCATCCTTAGGAGTTTACTTATCCCCTTACTTGTAACATTCATCTTCATATTATTGGTTTGTTCCCTCTTCTTGTCATAATTCTCATCATTCTCATTGTAAGGCTCCTCATAACCTTCACCTTAACCTTGTCATGTCCAAAATATATTGTTTCCCCAATAATATTGATGAGGTTGACCCCTTATTTTTTAATGGTGATAATTTTGATCATGATGTATATGTTACCAAAAGTTAATTTTTAAAAAAGTTCACATCTCACATCCAAATCATGAAAATGTCCTTTAAACTTGTTAGTGATGACATTGATCCTTCCTCTCTTGTTAATTTTGTAGGCCATATTTTGCTCACTCATTCTTCAAGTTTAGAAATTTAATGACATATCAGATTGATTATAAATGAAAATTCATCTTCTTCTCACCTTGTTCTTCCAATCTATTTTATGCATCCACTTCTACTCCTTTCCCATCCAATTTTTATAAATGGGTATAAAGCTAAGTGGGCTTGATCTTAGGGGAAACTCCATGATTAAGCATGCTTGAGTTAATAATAAATTCCAAGCACCATATCCAATTAATCAACCACCTTGAAAACTACATACACCCACTCATCTCAGAAATAAAAATGCTAGCCATGATGAATTGCTTTAGGATGCACTCATTATAATGAATCAATAAGTATTCCTACAATACCTACACAGATACAAATTTTTTAATACAATTGAATTCAAAAAAAAAAGGAAACAAAACATATTAAACGTGAAAGACAAATGTAAATTGTGATCCAGAGAATGTTCACTCTATATGCCTTTTAGTTTTGTAAGATTTCTAATTTTTTAATTTAGCCGATAGGCTTTTTATTGTGGACTTGCCAGTCCACATTTGCTCTGCAAACCTGTCTCACACGCCTGAAACCGGATCCCACGCTGGTAAACCATTTTCAATTTCCAACTTTCAGACGCTCAGAAAATCTATCAAACAACTGTCAAAAAAATCTTTTGACTTCTCCTACATCGGATTTTCGATCTTTACAGCCTGTTAAATCGGATTGTGATCTTTACAGCCTGTGCAAGGATTCGGAATACCTGTCTCACGCACCTATATACCATTCGATGTCATTCGATGCCCCCGCTATGCCATTTGACGTCCATTAGAAGTTGTCAATAATGCCGGATAACTTACAACTTGCTTGTTGTCTTAACGTGAAAAGAAGGCCACGCCATCAGACTCAAATCTGAACGAGAATCTGACAATTTAATTCTGCGCCTAATCTCATTATGGACGCATCGACCGGATTTCTTCTCTCACTCCACCATCACCGCCTCCAGTTTGCATAAATAGACTACCTATTCTGTCCCCATTTATTTACATAGACAAACTATGGAGTTGGACGTAGAAGAAATTATAGAGACAAACGCAGTTTGAGATGGTATTGCATTTTTTTTCATGCTAATTGTATATTGCTTCTGCTTTGTTTTTCATGTTCTATCTTTTACATGCTCCCATCAGACCACATATCTTTGAGAAGTTATCTCAAATGGCTAGCGTGCCTTAGCTGTTACTCCACAATTCGCATAAATATCTACTTAATAATGAATATAATATCTTCTGATAAATTTTCTCTTTACATTCTCCTCTGAAAATGGAGGCCATGTGAGTAGGGTGTTATTGTGTCTCTTAATTCCATTTAAGCATGTTGTTTGTCTATGCACAGTCGAAAAAAATACACATACCCATTTACTTGATTAGTATTCAAACGTACTCCAGACAGTTAAAATATTGGATACTTAACCAATGCATGTTCTGTAGCTTACAAGGGGATTTCCAACAAAGGTATGTCTCCTCTCACTGTGTATTTTGCTGTCTAATTACCTCTATGCCTGTCTCAAAATTGTTTGGGGAAAAAATGTAATGCTTGGGTTACTTTCACTATAAAATGTCTTTTTCTTGGGGAAAAAAATAAACTTCAAGTTCGATTCTACTCGATGAATAGCCTTTGGAGTCAGACTGTTTGGTTGAAACTAGTTAGTATTGAGACTTTACGCTAGCATTATATTGGTTGTATTTTTAGATTAATATCTAGCATCTGATTACATATCTTTATTCTCAAGGCATTTTTTGTCAATATTTAAGATCATTTATTTATTTATGAGTTCTGAAATATATCCATGATCTGTTCGATTAACTTTCGTCTAACCATGTTGTCAATATGTGATGGAGTAGTTTTTGATGATATAAGCACAGTAAGTGGTTAGCCGACCTTGAAATGGAATAATAGAATAGGAACATTTTCCTGCAGGATTTCATAGGTTGACGGACCTCGCATTTGCACATTTACTTTAAAGATTAAAACAGGGAAAAAAAAAACAAGAGAAGATAAATAAAATGAAAACAAATTGAAAATTCTTAAAAACAAAAATTGCAATACTAAAAGGGTGCGGCTACCACTGAGGCCGCCCCCTCATCCACCCGGGCACGGTGTCCTGGTCATAGCAGCCCAACATCATTGTTGTTTGCTTCTTCATTTTTTTTCATCAACGAACTTGATCTGTCATAGTCTCAAATGGTCCTCCATTGACAGATGACCTGCAATGGTTCCTAAACAAGACACGGTCAAGTTCTATAATATATTTACAAAATCAAACTTGTTTTCAAAAAAGGAAAAACTTTAGTGCTTTTGTGGTGCTAGCAATAGTTTGAATAGTTGGTGCCTCAAAAATAAAAGAGCAATATTACTCTGATTGTGTATAACACAGATTTGCAGAGAGAAACTAACACAATCGAACAAAGGAGATGAGGCTAATATCTTCTGACAAAATTTCTCTTTATGATAGATGTCCAAACCCATGACGAATCCCATTCTGGTATTGGCATACTTGTCCAAACCCATGACGAATCCCATTCTGGTATTGGCATACTTGTCCAAACCCATGACAACTCCCATTCCGGTATTGGCACAAAAGAAGCTTTCTAAAAGTTACAATTTTTACTTTTTACAACTCTGTTTTAAAGTTTCCAAACGTTTTTAATGATTCTATTTGGTGTAGCTCCTACCAGCCATTAATGGCATTTCATGAGATCACATGTCTTTGAGGCGTTTTGCTAGACAGCTTGGTTGCCTTGCTACCATAGCATTTCCAACTATAATATCTGACAAAAATACGCCTTCCAATATGCGTTGATGAATGTCCATACCCTGATCTATGGCTCCTCCCCTGTATTTTTGCATACAAATATTTCTTACCGAGTTTACCTTCTTAAAATAATTTTGGCAGCCAGAGAAAAATATGGAGGAGGTTCAGCCTTTGACATTCCTACGCATGCAGGTCTCCAGATGTATTTCTCTACATTGCCTGTCACACTCTGTTATTGACAGCTGGAAATTTATTGACCTTCCATCCATCCTCCACGTTTGTGCATTCTGGGTTGGTCAACTACCGAACGGATGTTCTTCTGTGGTTACTGGTTTTTTTTTGGGATGTATTGTAATTAGTATCTCCCATTATAATATGAGAGAAATTATAGTTAATAATAATTTATTGAAGGCATTTTTTCTTGATTGACGAATTTCTATGAATATCCAGACCCATCTTGATGAAATTTCATCATTATTAACCTGTAAAATATATGTAATAAGGCAATCCTTAAAACATTCCAATAGCGCTTTGCAGAAGCATGATTTACACTAGAATGGACCTTCACTGAATTTTATTTTTCTCATTTGTTTATATGACATATTTATGTATTATTTATAATAATACTTATTGAATTAAATTAGATGACATAACTATGAGTTAGATAGGTTTACAAATAAAATAATATTAATAATTGAAAAAATTCAGAAGATTGTTTTGTTTGACAAAATTGATGCAGTATATATATAAGCATGCATATTTACTATCCAAATTTTTTTTGTGAATTGCAATTTTAAATTAGTAATTGTGTTTGGTCAATCTTAATGTTCAACTCAGTCAAATTGGTTGGTTTAGGTAAAAAAAATTATGTTAATCTATTTATATTTTAGTTCTTTAATTTCTTTTACATATTGTAAGATGTTATTTCGTTATATTTTCTCATAATTGCAACATAATTGTATGTGGATATTAAATATGTGAAGATACCTCACATTATTATGTTTTATTTAATTGATCTATAAGACTCTAATTTAAATATATTTATTAACAAAAAAAAATTATAATATAAATTATTTATTAACAATGCTAAAAATAGTATAAAAGGGTAAATTAACAATTGTTAATTTAGCTTGTACAAGTTATATTTTATTGACACAATATTGTTACAAAAATTACATAATTTTTATTTATTTGTTGTTTGTATGTGTTATTTTATGTTTTGTAGTTATTCAATTACAATTAGGAAATTAAAATGTTTGTATTCACTTTTTTAAATATGACATCAAAATCCACTTCCACTTATGTGTCTTTCTTACAAACAATTCTCCCAACAATAAATGAGAGCATCCACTTTTCAATTTTTATATTTTTACACGTTTATATACCATAGACTATTTATCAATTCATCAGATTTTATAGAAATATTTCATATCCCTTAGGTTATGTCTATATATTTTTTATATAATCAATTATGCATTGTTTCAATTCATTTATAATTTTTCTTTTATTTCCTATCGGCATCTCCCTTGAATCTTCAAAAGATGCAAGTGTTAGTTATATCTATTTAGGTAAGGAATTCATTTCAAATAGCAGAAACCAGTGACAAAACCCTAACTAAGACGAAGCCCTAGTCGCGTGCCTACAAAGAACACGAAGACCTCTGGAACTCTTGCTGCTATTACCAAAGGAGCCAATGGAAGGTTTCACACAAAATCCTCTACTGGCTTCACTACATGAATCTGCTATTCACCTCAAAACGGCGGTCAAGCAGGCTAGCTGTAACAACCCTGAATCACATGAAATCACAAAGGATAATGAATGCACTCAAAAGGAGAATAAAATGAAACCCGAAGGAAGCACGATGGAAGATGCAAGAACAAATCAAGGAAATATTGTCGAGGATGCAAGAACAAATCAAGGAAATATTGCCGAGGATGCAAAAATGGACAAAGAAATGGATGAATCTCTACCAAAATAACAATAGGATGCTAAATCAAGTAAATCTTTAGAAATCCAACTTCCTGATGGCATTACTAAAATAAAATCATTATTGAATGTCAAAATAGAATTGTTATCTTATTTTTTATTAAAGGCATCCCTCTTGAAGTATAATTTTACAAATGGGCTCGTTTAAACTGGGAAAATCGAGGTTGGGAGATAGATTCTCTAAGAGGGCTTGGCAAAGTGTATATTTCTTGTATGTTTAAATCAACAGATCATGTTTAGGTTGTTTTATAGTATGACATTTGGGTAATTTGTGGATAAATTTGCTACCTACAAGCATGGACATTCAATTTTCACCTTGAAGAACCTTCTCTCTCACATTATTCGATGTGGGTTGAGTTTTCTTTCCTAAACTTGATCTTTAGACCCTTCTTAAAATACATTGTGGCTCAACTGGGTAGATTTATTTAGTGTAAGAATAATTCTAATAAATTCTCAAGTTTAAGGGTTCATCCAAGAGCCTATGTGGAAGTTGACTTAAACAACCCATTACCTGAAAACATTAAACTTATTGGTCTAGGGTTTGAACTAGACTAGCCTATAGTATATCTAAATAAAACAAATGCGTGTTTCTATTATCGAAAGGAAGCCCATCTAATTTTTTGGTTTCCTATTAGAAGGAGCAAATTAGTTTAGCCAACTCAAACCCCTCCCAAAAATCAACCCCTTCCTCATCCCTCACCTGTTATTGATCAAATACCCCCTTCCTCTCCTAATCCTTGCATTTCTTCTAATGCTTTTGGTGAATCTCCCCCTTCATACAAAGACATAGTTATGTTTGATGGATGGAGAATGGTAAGAAAGAGAAAAGAACCACGTGCCCCTTCCACTACTATTTCTCACCCTTCACCACGTGAAATCACCTCCCCAGTTGCTCCTTCTTCTCCTAGTCCATCATCCCATGAATCTTCTTCTCCCTCTCATCATTTTTCCTCCCCCCATCGCTCATCTCCTCAACCTCGTTCTCGTGATTCCTCTCATTCTCGTCATAGATCAAGATCTCCTTCTGCCTCCAAAGAACGTCAATGCAAGGAACAAGAGCTTACTCTTGACAATAGTTTCAGTGTATTGGCTCAAGATGATGATCCTTCTAATCTTCATCATGAGCTTTAAACTTATTTCATGGAATGTCAGATGGATCTCTCTCCCTCATTGTAAATATAAAGTTAAGAAGTTGGTTACCAAATGGAAGCCTGGCGTCTTATTTCTTCAAGAAGTCAAACTCAGTAACACTAAACTTGAAGCCTCTTTACACAATGTTTGGAAAGATGCCTCTTTTTTGCATACATCCCATCTAGATGGAAAAGGCGGTGTTGTTATCAGGATTTCATCACGTGTCTCCAAATTTGTTATTGAAAGGGGTGAAGATCCCTTCCACAATTGTGTTTGGATTCTTACCATCATTAATGGTCAACTCATCATATTTTGTTCTATTTATACTTTCAATTTTTCTAAAGATCGAATCCAAATTTGGGACTGAATGGCCAATAATTTACCCAGTGTAGATTGGATATTATGCATGGACTTCAACATGGTAGAACATCCTCAAGACCATAGCTAGAATAAACTACTAAATCTCAACAAATATAAATTTGACAGTTGGTTGTTTTGTCGTAATTCCTTAGGAGTGGTCAATCCCATTCATGATAAATTTGCTATCCATTCAAAAAACTAGTATACCTGGTCCAAATATAGAATGGGAGGAGATGGAAAATTAATTAGGCTAGATAGATTTTATGTTTCTCTCAACCTCTCCTTGGTCCATGATCCTTTGGGCTTGTATGTTCAGGTAGATTATTCTTCTACCCTTTTAGATCACTATCCCAATGTTTACAGTATTTGCATAGCCCAAAATTCAAGTATTAACAACTCTCTCCCTTTTAAGCTTAATGTTTCCCATTTAAAAAATCCCATTTGCTTGGTTGCCCTAGAGGGGATTTGGAACTCTCTTCCTAAGCCTAGTGAAGGACATTCTTGGATTGATTAGTGGTGTGTTGCCATCACTTAATGCATCGATTTCCTTCACTCTTTTGGAAAACAAATGGCTTGGCAACTAAAACGTAAGGAAAAATATCTCCAAGGGAAACTTTTTCATGCTAGACAACTTCTCAATGCTGATCCTTCCAATGTTAAGCTGTAAACTTTCATCGCTGCTACTAAAGCTCACCTTCACAAACTTGATAATTACAAAGGCCGGGGGGCTAAAGTTAGATCCAAGTTATATTGGATAAAAGAAGGCAGCAAGGGAACTAAATATTTTTTTAATTATCTCAATTACAAACACAAAAAGAAAGAATTGGTGCTATAAGGGATGAATCTGATACTCTTCATTCAGATCCTACTAAAATATGCAATTTATTCAAACAATTTTATGAAAATATTTGCAAAGATGATCAATGATAGGATATTCAAGATGCCCTTGAGGATATGGTTAGAGGGTATATTCCTAACATAATAGATGTCAATTATCGCCGCTATCTTGATAGAAATCTTTCTCTAGAAGAGTTGGAAAATGCTCTTTTCTCTATGGAACCTTATAAAATTCTGGGCAATGATGGACTCCCTATGGAATTTTATCATGCTATGTGGTAACACATTAAAGAATATTTTCACTGCTTATACTTTGAGGCTTTTGAGAAAGGATCTTTAGGTCCAACAATTAGTGGCAACATAATCAAGCTTCTTCCCAAAGGAAAAAGGGAGGATATAGTCTCTGGTTGGCATCCCATCACGCTACTTAATACCTCCTATAAAATCATAGCAAAAGCCCTTGCTATTCGGGTTAAACCTGTGGTGCAAGGAATTATTCAAGCTAAACAAACAAGTTTTATTATGGGAAGATATATTCTTGATAATTTGATTTTAGCTTGGGAAACTTGTGGATGGGCACAAAAAACTTGTCAAAACGCTATTCTTATCAAACTTGATTTTGATAAAGCTTATTATAGGATTCGATGGAATTTTATCTTTAGCATGCTTTAATGGTTGGGGTTCGGTCTTAAAATTCGAGCTCATATTCGAATGTTGTTTCAAGATGCTAATGCTCAAATTATTATTAATAATATGATGAATAATCCCTTCCCTTTACAAAGATCCATATGAAAAGGATGTCCCTTAGCTCCATATCTCTATGTGCTTACAATTGATTCTTTAGGTTACATACTTCAAAATGCTTCCAAAATGAAGATCATTTCAGGAATTTCCATCCCTCAAAATAATGTTGTTATTAACTCTCATTATGTTGATGACAATTTGTTATTTTTACAAAGTTTTAAAAAAGACATCTCTAATACAATGGATATTTTGGAATTATATTGTGTTGTTTCTGAGACTAAGATTGCTCATAATAAAACATAATTTTTGATTATTTAGGCTGGACCTATCCCTCATTGGATACCTCAGGAATGGAAACATATTAAACATGGGGAATTATGAGATATCTTGGGATACCATTTGGTTTTGGGGTTTCTCTCTTTAATATGTGGAGCTAGTATCTTAACAAAGTCAAAACTAAACTCTTTAACTGGGGAAACAAATTCCTATCTTTAACTAGCAAAATTCAAGTTGCTAACAAAAAAATTCTAGCCACTCATGTTTACTACTCATCCTATTGGATGCCTTCCAATAAAGGCTATGAGGACCTAATTAAAATCATTCGACGGTTCTTATGGACTAAATGGGATGATAATATTGGTTTTATCGCCACTTCTTGGAATCACTGCATTTAACCCAAATGTAAAGGAGGCTTGAGGTTAATAGACCCAAAAATGCAAGTGAATGCTTAGCAACTAAATGGACCATTAGAGCTATCAAAGGTGATGAACCTTGGAAAATTATTATACAAAAAAAAATCATCTTGCCTCAGTTAAATGTAAATGGCAAGTTGTGGGTTGGTTAGATAAAGTCCTTCATGCCTCATTTTTCACAATTAAAGAATCACCTCCCTTTCAATCAATTTGGAAGGCTTGGAAAAATACCGGTCATTTTTTAAAATGGAGAGATGCATCACTTCAATATGGGTTCAGCTTCTCATCTTCATCTACCTATCTAGTGGAATAAATATATTCTATACCAAGGGAAACCTCTTGCCTTAAGTTTTCCAAAACAATCTTATTTTCCTTATAAAAAAGGAATCAATAAGGTGGGAGACCTTTGGGATTTCAGTACTTTGAATTGGTTACCATGGCTTGCAGTTCAAACTCAATTCAATCTGAGTAGAAAATATAAAACATTTGTAATCTTTGTATAGTCTTTGGTTCCGCTGGAACTCTCCATGAAGTTATGCACTCCTATGCAATGTAACTTTTTCAAAGACTGGTTATAGTTATCGACTTTTCCCTTCTTATTTTTTCCTTTAAAAGGGATATATCAATTGGTGCTCCCTAATTTTCCTATGAAATCTCATCTAAACTTGAAATGGAATTGCAGATTTAATGAAAAGTACTGGACAAAACTTTCAGCACAAATTTGGAAGTCAAAAATCAACTCAGAGGCTCAATTAATGGCTTGGAAGATACTATATTGCAAACTACCTATTGGGGGCAGGGTGAAGTGTATTATGGTCCAACATCTTAATTGCCCTTATTCAAGGAAAATGAAGATATGAGACATATTTTTTGGGGATTCCAGGTTACAAAAAAATGGAATTCTGTGTTTCACACCTTGCATGTTATTTCTTATTATAAACTTAATTGGAAAGAGGCTTTGCTTGGGTTCAGGCTTCATAACAATATTATTGCTAATGGAGTTCGTCATGTTATTTTTTTGCACTTATGGAGAAACAGATGTAAAGCAATGTTCAATTTCAATAATGATCATCAGGAATTTGTAGTTCTAAAGCTTTACTCTAATATATTTTATTGTCTTGCTTCCCTCTTCTCTCTTCTATAGGCGGATTCCAAAAATAATTTAAAGATGGCTTATCAAATTAAATGCATCAAACGTCAAGTGGATCAACTGCTCAAAAATTAGAAGATTTTTATTTCCCAAGTGTTAAGGCCTTTCTTGCAAAACTGATCATTCCTTCTTTCTACTATTGTTTATACTGCTAGTCTTCTTGTGTTATGGTTGTTATTTGGGCATTAAGACTACTCTCTATTGGTTAATTATTGTTTCAAACATTTTGTATTTATGATCTTGTTGTACTGTTACTGTCCTACTGGAATAGGTTGTTATTGTAGACTTTTATGTTCAACCATACAATCAACATTTTATTATCAAGTTGTAGATTGTTTATGTAATCAGCTTTTGCATTCAACATTTTGTATTCAGGTTGTTGATGTAGATTGTTATTTTAGGATGTTGTTGTTGGTATGGTGAATAGTTTTCTTTGCAGTTTTAACTACATTATTTTATTTGTAATCAACATTATTCAATAAAAAAAAAGAATTCATTTCAATAAATATTACTATTCTATCTTTATAAAGTCACTATTCAAAATATATTCTTACATACATTTGAAGGAAATATAATTTTATCATTCATCTTAGTTAGTGCTACAAATATCTACTTGTACTCTACCTTTTGTTGGAAAAATGTAATTTCTACAAGCCTCAATTTAATTTGTGTTTATCTTGTAAATAATTTTCTTTCCATTTCATTTCACATACCCATTTACAAATATTATTTTTTATATCTTGTGGAAAATATAAAAGCACCCATGCATTTTTTCACATGAAACAAATTTCATATTCAATATTTATGCTTGCCCCCAACTTTGATTTCTCTTGTTCTTTATTATAGACAAATGCAGAATCATTGTCAATAGTAGATGTGATTCAAATACCTTATTAACATCTCTATTTTGTATTGGAAAAGTATTCAATTTGTCATGAGTGGTATCATACTACGTTAAGGGATTTAAGGAAGGCAAAAAAATCTCATTTGTTTGTCGAACCCAAAGATACAGTTTATTATTTTTGCTTTTCAGGGCTTACTAGTTTTTGAACTTGGAATTTGTTTCCACACAATAGGTCATTATAAATTTTTGTGTTTCCTTAAAGATTTTATCATGGATCTTTGTCAATTTGAATTCAATATCTCGTTGGTTCTTGTAGATATTAGATGTCTATCGTTTAATGATTTTTTGATTGGAGTTCTTAATATAAATTGCAATGATGTTAGGAGAAGCATTTCAGACTTACATCTAACAAAACCAAATTTTTGGGGGTGTTCAAATGCTTATTTTTTAATGCTTTAATTGAAATTTCTTGATATATAAATTGTAGTGATGTGTGCTTAAATCCAACAATCTGAATTTTGTGTGTGCAAGAATATTATTGTGTTGTTAAATTGATTTGTTGACTTTGTTGTAGCATAGCTCCTCACAACATCTCCCAATACTTGTGTGAATGGGTTGGATACTTCTTTTTTATCATCAGTGAAATTTAAGAAACCCCCTCAAAAATATATATAAAATCCTCATGAATCTTTCAATTTTTTAGGAAAAAGTATTAATTTCTATTGGCGAATCTTTCCTTTTATCCAAAAAAATATTAATTTTATTTGTGATTTTTTTACATCACTAAAATTTTGTAAAAAATTTTGGTGAATCTTAAAAAATAATAGCAAAATGAATTAATTATGATGGTGAATCCATCCAATCTAAAAATAATTCTCATGTAAAAGTAGGGGCCTGAGTGGTGCAGGAGCACCTTGTCAGCTTTAAGCCTCCATGAGGCCAATTTGTGAAGTTTGAGTTAGTTAGGTGATCTAAGCTTGTAATAAGATCATTTAGACCATTTTGAACATGATTGAGTCTATTTTAGGTCATAAGAGTTCTTGGTTAGGTCATTTTGCAATTATGGTTAAAAGTTGTCAATTCTTGCAAAATTGTCATATTGAAAAGTTGCAAAAATGCAAGAATGGGAATATGAAGAGTCAAGATCATGAAGAAGTTGATTAGTTAGTTGGGAAGTTAGAAATGGTTTTAATATGATAAATAGGTAATGCCAACTCGAATTTGGGGGTTTGAGATGGTTGGAAATTATGAAGAAGAAGAAACCCTCGTTTTTGTGCATTTTTTCTGAATTTTTCTCATGTTGCAAAATGTTCTCTTGGTTTGTACGGATTGTATCTTTAATATAATGATCTAAAATTGGTTTCAAAATTCAGTGATGAGAATCTACTTTCATTTTCAATTGGTCTCATCAATTTTTTTGAGATTTGTAAAAGTTATGGCATTTTTGGTACAAGCTATCCTGAATGACTTATTTTTCCTCTAACAGTCCAGAAGAAACACATGGTACGGATTGGAAAGATACAATAATGGTCTAAAACTAATGGGAAATTATGGATAAATATTTCTAGTTTCATTTCCTTTTTGTTTGATCTAATTTCATTAAGTTTTGAAAGAGTTATGACATTTTTGGTGAGATTTGGTCTATGATAAAACTAGGGTTTCCAACAAGCATTAAGAAAACTATATATTTGTATTGCACCATCCAAAAAGGATCAAAATTGGTGAGAGTATTATTTGCATTGTTGCACAAGGTTCCTACAAGGGTATTTGAATTATTCGATCATCTGGGAAAGATATGGAGGTTTTTTGTGTTTCTTTTCATAGTAAATATTATCATAACTCTTGGTGAAATGAGGGTTTAACAAAATAATGCATTGTTGAGTTTTTTGATGTAATGATCATTTGTATGCCATCAATATTCATGGTGAGTAGGACAGAAAGTTGAAAGTGTTTTTATTGAAGAGTTGTGTGAAACTTATCTATTTGTGACGGTTGAAGGTTTTGAACCCTTGCTCTTTATCACCGAGGGTGGAAATTACCGATAGGTTTAAGGGTTAGACTATAATATTTACTTGCCACCATAGTTTTAAAATATAATATAATGGTTTTCATTATATTATGCAAGGTAAAATGTACTCATAATCTATTATTCAATTGGGGCTCAAAATTGCTTTTGGATCATTGATCTAATTAAACTCATTGTACTCCGCGAGGTAAAATGTACCCATGATCTATAATGCTCATGAGACCCTAAATTATGGGCCTCATGAGCATTATAGATCGTGGATACATTTTACCTTGTGGAACATAATGAGTGCCATTAGATTATATTATAAATCAATGGTAGAAACTAAAGATTCAAAATATGGTCCTGAAGAAACTCATAATTATGATATATTATTGGTGAATTAATATAGATTTCTACTATAATTTATAAAATTTAGGCGAATATGATCTAATCATGTATCAAATATTGTGGCAAATTTTTGAGTTAAAATTTTTCATAAAATATTTTTTTTGGATATTTAAATAAGACTATAGTAAAATTTTGTAAAAATGTGGTGATTCAAGTCATGTTATAGCTTGAACTATTAGCAAATTTTGGATTCCCAAATTTTAAATATTAGCCAATTGGCGAATATTAGCCACTAAAAAAATCACTATTTATCATGGTCAACAATTCACATTGTCAATGAAAACTGGAAAGTATAGGGCTTGAATTGGTGAATTAAAGTGATTAAGCCATTAAGATATTTTTGGTTTGACCTTTTAAGTTGTTGGATCCAATTGTCACATAATCAAAGCTAATTTTTTGTGAAATATTGTAATTGCAATTCCAACTATAATGTCTGATAAAATTCCTCTTTGCATATTGTATCGAAGATAAGTCTCAAAACTTTCATTTTTAATGATGCAATCAAACAAATATTTTTAGCATGTTATACCAAAGATAACTCTCAAAACTTCTTTTTTCAATGGGAGATTCTAGAAAAAGTGTTAAAGAACATCCTTAGATGACCATTTAGCATACTATGTCGGCACACTTGAATGTGATTGTAGCGCATGAACCTTGATAATGTGTCATGTTGTTTCTTTTAAGTGATGCCTTTTTGTATGGAATGAAGCAAAGATGATTTTTTCATGTTTTTTTAATCTTTCATTATCTCTCAAAGAATTCTTTCTTGAAGATGACTTTTGTAATAGTATTATTTTGAGGCTACTATTGTGTGCTTTTCTATGTGTTACTTCTACTACCTGTGACTATTTTCTAACCCATGTATTAAAAAAAAATCCTATGGAATGAAACACATGAACTTTTATATAGAACCATGTTGAGAGGTCTTAAAATATATTCTATTATTTAAATTCTCTTGGGAGTTGGGACTTGTACTTACTCAACAATTTTATAATACTATTATTTAAAAAAAAATCATCAAGAACACTGAGAATTTGTGATTCACACTTTTACCCGGCTTTGATTGTAGTTTATATCAAAGTACTTTATCCAATTTTAGTATTGTCTACTTTGTCTTGTTTCCTAGGGTTCAAATCAGGAGCTCCACTATCATATCTTTGTTGTTTTTACCAATAGAACTCATCCTTTTGACAAGCTTAAGAATATTATTAATTTCATATAGATTTTTTAATGTTTTTTGAAGTGGTGCTATATTATAGGGGTTTGGAGCTGTGTTTTTAGGTTGGGATGAATTTTTATTGTATAAATCTAATGTTTGGATTGGGAAAAGAGTGTGTTTGTGATGCAAAGCAAGGGTTTAAAACCTTCAACCATCACAAATAGATCAGTTTCACACTGTTGGTATGTGGCGACTAATCATGCTATACTGTACACTCTTCATGTATCCTCGTCGGGGTCCCAAGGCGGTAGCCCCCGAGAATTTTTTTTTTCTACTTTTCGCTTCGTCACAGAAATAGAAAAAAAATTGACTTTGTAAAACCCTAATTTCTAGAAGCTTCTAAAAAGCTTGTTATAAGCGGTTGGGATGGGGAGTTGTAGTATGGCATTATTCGCAAGATTGTAATATGTTTTGCACTGGATAATAAAATCATTGGATGGCTACGGTTTTGTGGATGTAGCTGGAATTGGGTGAACCACGTTAAATTCTCTGTGTTGTCTTATTTTTGCTATAATTTTTTGTGTTTTATTTCTTTGTTTTATTGATCAAATCTGCATTTAACTTGTTAGATATCTGCCTTCTAACCCTAACACACAACTCTTCAATCACAAAACTTTCAACTTGTTTTCCTACTCACCATGCATATTGATTGCATACAAATGATCATTACATCAAACAACTCAACAATGTATTATTTTGTTAAATCCTCATTTCACCAAGGGTTATGACAATATTTAGTATGAAAAGAAACACAAAAAACCTTCATATCTTTCCCAAATGATCAAATAATTCAAATCCCTTTGTAGGAACCTTGTGCAGCATTGTACAGAATACTCTCACCAAGTTTGAGCCTTTTTGGATGGCACAATACAAAGATATAGTTTTCTTGATGCTTGCTGGAAACCCTAGTTTTATCACAAACCTGATCTCACCAAAAACGTCATAACTCTTTCAAAACTTAATGAAATCAGATCAAACAAAAAGGAAATGAAACTAGAGTCATTTATCCATCATTTCTCATTGGTTTCAGACCATTATTTTACCGTACCAATCTTTACCATATGTTTCTTTCAGATTGTTACATGAAAAATCAATCATTTAGGATAGCCTGTACTAAAAATGCCATAACTTTTAAAAATCTAAAAAAAAATTGATGAGACCAATTGAAAATGAAATTAGATTCTCATCACTAAATTTTCCAACTAGTTTCAGATCATTATATGAAAGATACAATCCATACAAACCAAGAGAACATTCTGCAACATGAGAAAAATTCAGAAAAAATGCACAAAAACAAGGGTTTCTTCTTCTTCATAATTTCCAACCATCTCCAACCCCCAAATTCGAGTTGGAATTACCTATTTATCATATTAAAACCATTTCTATCTTCTCAAATAACTAATCAACTTCTACATGATCTTGACTCTTCATATTCCCATTCTTGCATTTTTGCAACTTTTCAATATGACAATTTTGTAAGAATTGACAAATTTTAACCATAATTGCAAAATAACCCAACCAATAACTCCTAGGACCTAAAATATACTCAAACATGTTCAAAATGGTCTAAATGACCTTATTACAAGCTTAGATCACCTAACTAACTCAAACTTCACAAATTGGCCTCATGGAGGCTTAAACTTGAGAAGGTGCTCCCGCACCATACTCCCGACCAAAAAGAAACTCAAGTCCCTTGAGTGAGGACCTAAAAATACATGAGAACCTGCATAAAAAATCTACTTCATCTTGAATCTAGGTTTACCCTTTTTTTAGGCTGCAATCACAACAAGAAAATAGTTTATTCCATCCTCCTTCTTCCCATCAAATGCATGCTTAAACTTATTCACCTTCCTTAGCAACCCATCCTTAAGTTTTTCACTTTTGTTTTCCATTTATTTTATCTGATATTTTTCCCCTATGACTTTTGTTTTATTAGGTTCACTAACCTTTGATGTGACAAAAACTAAAAGACCATTATCCTCTTTGGAAAACAATGAAGAAAACACCATTTCAACATACCTTTGAAGCCAACCTCAATCCTCCAAGATCAATTCATCCTTGACCTTTTCTATATCAGATTGTGTCACCAAATCAATGTCATTTCTTTCCAAAATCTGATCATCCTTCAAATTTTTTGTTTTGGTACCTTCAATTTCTAATATGGTTGGAATGTCCATGTTTTCTTCTTCATCTACCTTCGTGAACTCTTCTTCTCCTTGCTTGGGTTGTTCATCATCTTCCTTTACCAAAAAAGTTTCTATCATATTCACTTGCCTTGTCCTTTGAACTATCTTCTTAATATGCCATACAACTTTCTTCCTTACTGATAAGTGCCAACTTTGTTCTTGTTTAAGCAATTATTGCATCTCTAGATCTATTCTTTCCACATCTTTTTCCATTTGTTCCAAAGCTTGCCTCAACTCTTTTATCTCTTGGTCAATCTACATTTGTCTTGCCTTTTATTTTTCCTTCTTTCTCTCCTTTTCCTCTCTTTTTTTCTTGTTTCCTCTTTAGTGAACCCTCAACCTACAAATACCTCCTTAACAAATCCACCTCTCTTCAAGCAAGTCTCTTTCACCTTGTTTCTCTTTCTCTTTGTGACACCTCACCTAGGTTTCTTCACTTCTCCTCTACCTAGTATCTTGTCATCTAGGTTCTCTCTTCAACCTGCAATAAGATAACACACAAACACACACTTCCAACTCACTTTGCCTAGACCTTCTGAGCTTTGATACCAATTGATGCAGAGCAAGGGTTCAAAACCTTCAACCATCACAAATAGATTAGTTTCACACAACTCCTAAATCACAAAACTTTCAACTTGATTTCCTACTCACCATGAATATTGATGGCATACAAATGATCATTACATCAAACAACTCAACAATGCATTATTTTATTAAACCCTCATTTCACCAAGGGTTATGACAATATTTACTATGAAAAGAAACACAAAAAACCTCCATATATTTCCCAAATGATAAAATAATTCAAATCCATTTGTAGGAACCTTGTGTGGAAATGTAAATAATACTCTCACCAAGTTTGAGCCTTTTTGGATGGCACAATACAAAGATATAGTTTTCTTAATGCTTGCTGGAAACCCTAGTTTTATCACAGACTTGATCTCACCAAAAATGTCATAACTCTTTCAAAACTTAATTAAATTAGATAAAACAAAAATGAAATGAAACTCGACTCATTTATCCATCGTTTACCATTGGTTTTAGACCATTATTGTACTGTACCAATCCATACCATGTGTTTCTTTTAGACTGTTACAGGAAAATCAGTCATTCAGGATAGCTTGTACCAAAAATGCCATAACTTTCACAAATCTCAAAAAAAATATTATGAGACCAATTGCAAATGAAATTAGATTATCATCACTAAATTTTACAACTAGTTTCATATCATTATATGAAATATACAATCTTTACAAACCAAGAGAACATTCTACAACAAGAGAAAAATTCAAAAAAAATGCACAAAAACAAGGGTTTATTCTTCTTCATAATTTCCAATCATCTCCAACCCCCAAATTCGAGTTGGCATTACCTAATTATCATATTAAAACCATTTATAACTTCCCAACAAACTAACCAACTTCTGCATGATCTTGAATCTTCATATTCCCATTCTTGCATTTTTGCAACTTTTCAATATGACAATTTTGCAAGTATTGACTTTTAACCATAATTGCAAAATGACCCAACCAAGGACTCCTAGGACCTAAAATAGACTCAAACATGTTCAAAATGGTCTAAACGACCTTATTAAAATCTTATATCACCTAACTAAATCAAACTTCACAAATTGGCCTCATGGAGGCTTAAACCTGACAAGGTGCTTCGGCGCCAATTTGCTTATTGATGCCTTGACAGCATGGTCTAGTATTAGGTTATATTAGATGGGGTGTAATTAAGGTGCTTCAAACTTCATGTTATTTCATTGGGGAAAGCATCTGACTACAAAATATATTGGAGGTCTTATCTAAATTTAGGTTGTTTTCTTCTTGATTCAAGGAGTACATAATCATTAGTTACAAACTGATAACTAACATCAATATTGGTAAAAATGACAGTATGCATAATCCATGATAATCGATCATTCCTATTTGGGAACAGATTAACCTCATGGAAATGTGAAATACAAATTATATTATACAAATATAAATGATAAATATATATTTCAAATGCGAAGCTTATTTTTATTTTATTAGACTTGTTGTAAACTAATTAGAATAGAATTTCCACTTGTTCGGATAAATTAAGGTCCATAGGTTGTAGCCACCATGAAAGAAAAAGTAGCCTCAGTACCATGTAGTTGTAAAATATTTAAAACCACTAATTTATAAAGCCTACAAGCAAAAGTTTGTTGGTCATCTTCTATAGGACCTAAGAAAATGAGATATATATAGTATGGACTTTAACAAAAAAAATTAGTGTAGATGGGAAATTTGTTCATACAATTTCCCTCTTCGTGTTCTTATCCTTTGTTAGACTGCATTCCATATTTCTTATTTGAAAGAAACATTGAAAACTAGAGATGAACATGACATCCTTATTCATTGGCCACAACTTAACTCTTCTCCAATAAATAAATACAATATTGAGGGCCTTTTAGACATGGCTTTTCCCACACTCTTTCCAAATGACATTGCACTACAATTGCAATTGTGATAATAACAAGATGAAATGCATGAATATGTGTTGAACTTAACGAGGTTTCATAATAATAGATTTGAAAGCCATCCAAGATTTAGATATTTTGTATTGAACCTTATGACGTGCCATCAAAGCCAAGGACTTGCCTCTATGTTTGTAAAGAAAAATTTAGAGGGTTGCTTACCAACCAACATTGATAGTATTCATCTCCATATATAACACTCACTTGATACTCAACTGGTTGAACAATTGATTCATTTTGGATCTTCCCTAAGGGGGACCCAATCATATTGGAATAAGTGTCATGATGACCTTTCAAATATGATAAACCAAATAGGATCCCTCGCTCTCTTCTTCACATTAAGTGTTGCAGATACTAAATGGCCAAATTTACAACCATTTTTGAATGGCATACCATCTACATCATAAACTAATAAAGATTGCATATATAACATTATTAATAATTGACATACCACATCCTTATACTTTCATCAATGATTCACATTTTTTTGTGAAGAAGTAACAAATAAGCTTTTGTATACAAAATATTATTGGTATAGATATGAATGGCAACATCGAGGGTTTTCTTGTGTACATGGATTCCTTTCGCTCGATAATGCACCAAATATGGACATCCTTGACTGGGAAAACTATATAGATGTAGAAAGAGCACTATCATTCTTTGATAAATATATTAGTGCATGGAACCCTCGTAGTCCATTTGATAAAATGAGCACATGACTTCAATCTTCACAACATGATCCATGCTTACTAAAAAACTGAGATATTTTCTAGAAATACACTTGTTGACCATGAAGAATTAATCAATTGTGTCTAAAGGCACACAAAATATACTAAATCAACATGCCTATGTAAAAAAGTTAAAAATATAGTGTCATTATAGGGCTCCTTGGCCTAAATGTGCTACCCCTTCTATGATAGGTTAAATATACATAGTCCAAAAATGATTTCAATATGGAGAGCTAAATTGAATGTCAACTTTTCATTTAAAAAATGCTCATTCTTAAATACATTGGAAAATATGCATCCAAGGCAAAAAGAAAATCCGAGAGTTGTATTGATACATGCTAACATGAATATGAAGAAAACAAGCACCAAAAGACTAAGCTCTTGCAACATATAGAAAATTCATGACAAAGATTATTGTAGATTGTGATATAGGTGCACAAGAAATATGCCATATGCTACAAAATTTTCCACTTATTATTTGTAATCATTCATTTGTGATATTAAATGTTGGGTGAAAGTGTTCCATTGAATTAGAACAAACCCAAATGAAAATACATTGTAATTGAGTTATCTACATTCTTACATACACCAACCTATTGAGATGGAAACTATAACATTGATTGAATCTACATGATCATTCTCATTTTTATCTAAATGCAAAGGGTATAAGTGGAAAGAAAGGAAGCAAAAGGAAATTATCAATGTCTTTCCTCAGTTTTATGCTATTCCAAAAGAGGATTCAAAACATTTTGAGATTTCTTTTTTGAGTGAACTACTTCTATACAAGAATTTCTATGACATTGCCAAAGATATAGGTATTGTTAAAGATGATATTATTATGAATTGGAAGGAAATGAATATAAATACATATTATGTGTGGCACATTGACCGCTTAATTGATATAGAGCTTAACCATCAAGAGGAATATGACATTGATAATGAGACGGATATAACAAATACAATATAAATGAATGAATATGAGTTTCTATCATAAATGGGCCTTGTTATTGGTAGAAATCTAAATGCTCTTGAAATTATTAGAATATGGGACTTTGATTATATCAATAAATGTGATGAGTGTACTATACCTCAACATTTACACAACACTGCAAAACATTTCATAAGCACAAACAAGATGTCCCAAAAATATGACCAATCCATATTTAAGTTAAATGATTCACCATATCCACTATCTCCCAAACAAGAACTAGCACTTATCATTGCTAAATAATACTACAATGATAATTCCTTCAATAAATCCATACACATGATAATTCAATGAATGACAAGTACAAGAAAATCCTATTTAATTCATTGCATTAGACATGCACTTTATAGTTTAGCATCAAAAAAATATAACTTGCTTGTTGTTGTTGCTCCTATAAGAATCACAAAATTCAACATACATGTATTGACTATACATTCAACCCTTAATATTTTAGCATCAAAAAAATATAACTTGCTCCTTGTTGTTGCTCCTACAAGTTTCACGACATTCAACATATATGCATCAACTATACATTCAACCCTTAAAATTTTGATAAAAGAAATACAACCATTAAAGGGTTAGTCATTGATAACTTTTTAAGAAAACATTAAACACATAAAATACCTCCTTGTCGATGATATGAACATCATAGGACCAAAGTTACTATTGAAAATAAATAGTAGATTGCGTGAAGCTTTCCTCGACCAACAACACTTGTGCTTTGGTAGGACATCTATCATTCTTGTAGGTGACTTGGCACAAATACCACTTGTTATGGACAAACCTATATATGCATCACACTCATATGCCAAAATCCTATGGGAACAATTCACTACAATTTTTACATTGGAAATAATATTCCATTAAAAGGGTGACACTCAAACTCAAATTGACTTTCGTTGAAATTTAAATAACATTTGTAATGTAGAACCAATTGAACAAGATTGGGAATTACTAATGAGCTGCACAAACACATTACTATTAAATGATGAACAAAATCATTTTAACTAGTCAATGCACCTATTTTCTACAAATGATTTAGTGATGATACACAACAAAAAAATCTGAAATTACTAAATCTTCCTATTGCACTTAGTGTCGTGATAAAAACACACACAAGATTAAACATGGATAATGATGTTGAACAACTTCCACAAGAGCCCCTGCTATGCAAAGGCCAACACGTTATGTTAATTACAAACATGTGTCCATTCAAACAAGGCTTGTTAATGGGTCTCTTGGAGAAGTGCTAAATATTGTCTACGAAGTTGGTTCTAAACCACTAAATTCACCTTTATATGTAGTAGTGCAATTTGATACTTACAATGGCCCACCTTGGAAATAGAATGGCCCAAAAATATATATATATAACACCCATATCTCTAAGTAATTGTAGACAAATACCACTATCCATGACATGGAAAATTACCATACATAAATCCTAAGGATTGATGCTCAACAAAGCAACAATCAATATAGGTAAAACAAAAAGACAAGGCTTAACTTTTATAGCTATATCTAGATTTATACCAATAAAGGCCCCTCAAATAGAACCACCATTCTCCTTCGATTGATATTCAAGAACAAAAATTAATTCATACATAATTATCAGGACAAAGGAAGAGTCCCGACTATAATTGCTCTCATTATGATGAGTATATGTGCACATATTTAATTGCACCCTTCTCTAAATAAACTTTTGTTTTATTCTTTTTCTTACCATGTTCATATTATACACTTAAAGAAAATACAAAACTAATTTACTCACAATTTCATGTTTTACCAGTGATTGTTTTATATTCGTATATTTTGCAACAAGTGCATTAAACATGCTACTAGAATTCCTCTCCTTAACACCTACTTTCATTTTTATATAATTTATCATGTAACTCTACTAACTTCTTCTTTGACTATGTAGGAATAAAATACATGAATAACCAAAAACTTTGTGTCGACTCATTTCAATTACAAACACATGGAATACTCAACAATAAAATCATCAGAATTGAAATTGTTATGAAAGTTTCATTCAATTTTCTATAAGAAAATATCTATTACAAACATTTTTTTACATTTTACAAACAAAATTGTATATATTTCAAACTACACTTCGATACCATGTTTACTTATATATAGTTCTCTATCAACGTAACCATTGCACCCATGGTGCAAGTGCTATTATATTATATAGCATACTAATATAGTTAATCCTAATATAATATTATAATATTAATATATATTATATGGATATTTATAATAATATTTATTGATAATTAGGAGGTATTTTCTACATCATGTCAAATTATGATATTGCCATCAAGATTCAACTATGTAGTTTTTCGAGTCAAACTCATTGACCAGTGTTTCATGAGTAGTGGTTCACAAGAATCCATCTACCATGATAATGAATAGTCCACTTAGCACTCATTTCATCTAGGTGATGCTCATAGAGGTGAAGCATTGGGCCTTCTCAAGAGGTCACCCATCCTAGTACTACTCCAATTCAAGCATGCTTAACCATGGAGTAGTACTTGGATGGGTGACCTTCCGAGAAGGCCCAATGTTTCACGTTTGTGAATATCACCTAGATGCAATTAATGTTAAATGGACCATTCATTATCATGATAGATGGATTCTTGTGAACGCTCATGAAACATGAGTCAATGAGTTTGACTCGAAAAAATACATAGTTGAATCTTGATAGTAATATCATAATAATATTTATTATTATTGTTAGGGTTAGGGTTATATATATTGTAGTGACATAAATTGTACATTTTGTAATATTTTTTGAGAAATCAAACTTAAATTAGAAATTAACATTTATTATTTATTTAACGATGTAAAAAAGGCCTCAAAATAATAGGTCTAGAGGAGGGTGCCAAGCAACCTTGTCTAGCTTATTTTGGCTCAATTTAAAATATGTCGGTGTCATTTTAACATTTATAAATCCAAAGTCATTTATCAATTATTGGTAATAAATTATCAAGAAATTAAAGAATTACATATAAATACAAGTCTTTTCCATTATTTGAAATCCTGATAGAGGCTAAAAAATCTATTGAGTAATTGAGGATCCTAAAAAGCGGTCAAGGCAACTCAAGGGTAGAATTTGCAGCATTATTGCAACACTTTCATCAATTAGGATCATGTTTTCAAGTCATTAGAGATGAGAAGAAAGGAATAAGCAATAATTATTTAAGCACTATTATGCCCTATCAGGCAATTATTATCAAGAAGTATTGAGTTTCCTCTACATTATATCTACAATAATCTATTATGTTTTGTGAAATAATATTTTGTAGGTCTATCAAGCAATCAAGGTATTTATCAATCAAATTTTGTAACAACATGTGGTGTGACATCACTTCATCAAGATAATATTGTCATTTATCACTTATCATTTCAGTCAATTATTATTTTGGTCTATGCCCTACCTAAGGTATGCCCTCTTGATCATCACCATTTTCTGTGTGTGGATGTAGAAATACCAAAATGAGATTTGATTAGGCAAGCCCCTATACAACACAACCTTTCCCCCTCTTTCTATGTGTGCAGGTTAGATCCAAAAGTTTCGATAGTGGACAACCATAAGAAACATAGAGTAGACTGTAATTTACATCTCAAAGTTTTTAGATTTGAAAAAGAAGCATCTCAATCTAGGGTTCCCAACGCTCTTGTCCTTGCAATTCAAGCTCAAATTTATGTCACAAGTTCCTCTTTGTATCTCATTATCTGATTTCCCTTTATTCTGTTACTTTTTGTTTTTGTCTGTGATAAATTACATTTTTAGATCTAGGGTTACATATCAAATAGACTTATTAAAACACACATCAAATTTATCATCTCTACAACTCAAAAAAGACACACACCCTAGGAGATAGGCTCTCCATTATGGCAACAAGCTAATCATCAACCCTAGTTAATTTTGTGTTCTAATATGATGTCAAGTATAAAGAGGTCAATCCTAGTTGGATCTAAGATCAATTTTTCTATATGACATATATATCTTACTTATTTGTTATATATTTGTTATTATTAGTTAATAAATTGTAAGATATTATTATCAATATCTTACAATTTATTATTATATATTGTTATTTTTAGTTATGTATTTTATTATTATTATATTTTTATAGAGTACATAATAAAAATCTCTGACTAATAGTATTAATCTAGATAATCTTAACTCTAAACATGAGTGAAGAATAAACTTTACTAAATATCACCCCTAGTTGAACCATAATATGAACCAGTCATTAATAATATAATAATAATGTACCATGATGGAACCCTTAACCTAATCTAATCATATTAATACTAAGTATAATAATTTTAATATAACATTTTATAAATTGATAATAATATTAATGACAATTCAACTCATGTCTTATTAAATTGTGACTTTTTATGTTTTTAAGATTAAATTAATTATATTATTATTTTAATATATATTAATAATTATAATAATATTTCTAAATATATTAATATATTAATATACTATTAATATAATCATATAAATTATATATTAATATAATAATTATAGAGAATACACACTTGTATATTATATTATATAATAATATATTACTAATAAAATATAATACAGAATATTATAATAATTTAATAATAACAAGAGCTCTGAAACAGTTGGAGTCCCTACCTAAAGGAATAAATATGCTTATGCAAATTTGCAATTGATATAGTTTTATAATTTTCTATGTGCATATAGCTATTTCTCATCATAATGAAAGTTTATGAGAATAAAAGATCAATTGAGTCTAGAAAATGAATGTCATCATACAACAAAACCCATAAAAAAATTCACCTTTTGTGTAGAAAAGATATATTGATGCATACAATCAATGATCTGTAACAAGATCTGGTACCAGAACATATAATATCCACCATTGACCCTAGTGTTGGGCCTATTAAACCAATTGACATTTGACAGTATTGCAATCATAATTGATGAGTGGTATAGAGTACTTGCAGTAACCACTAAAGGTTTGCAAGTGAGGGAGTCACCAAATCCAACGTAACTAATACATAAGCTCTACAAAATTATCAAACCATCATGCATATTGCAATAGTTTGCAACATTATCAAACCATCATTCATATTGAAAAAATCAATGGAATTTGAACAATCAATGAATTTGGTAGAATGCCATAAAGAAAATTGAAGCATCAGGTTTAGTGTTTTGCAATCGAATTTGAACATTCATGTTGATTGATAGTGCATATATTGAATTCAAAATTGTTTACAACATTTAATCGTTGCAGTAAAAGGATAACATTTAAATTTCATTTGTCTCTAAGCTTTGAATTGGAACAAGACAAAAAAACTAGTACAGACAGTTCAACTGAACCGAAGCATGTATCTAAAAACTATTAAATATTATATTGAATTAGCATAGTATAACAATGCTATAGCTATCAAGTTTTAATAAGATTTTTTATAAAGAGGTTAATAACAATTTAGAATACTAGAGTAACAATTTAGTAATAAGAGTTGCTTTCTAGTGTCAAATGATGTTCTTTTTTAAGTTTCTAATTCATAGAATTTCCCATGTGTACTGCCTTTCTAATGGTCCAACCCAACACAAATCTGACATAGGCGTTTAATTGATCACCAAATATACAAACCCAAAAAAAGTGCATATTTAGATTAATTTTTATCTAGAATCAATCAAGTTGGATTGAGAAAGAATACTGTTTGAAATTGTTGGTCACCCATTTGGATTTTGAACTGGAGAAGAGCATTACCAGTAGAGAAATATACATCCTTTGCAGCTCATGATTTAGATTACATCCCCATGAGACATGTCCACACAATTTCAAAATGTGTGCATGAATCAAAAGCAACCAATAAGCCAAATGAAACTTATACTGGTTATAGCAGGATCACATTGAGAAGGACCAAAACCAAAATACATGATTTGATTAAAATAGAACTAGATTTAGCTATTGCTCTTACAAAAAGAACTACACTTATAGGAGATAGAGCTATTGCTCTTACAAAGGAAACACAGTATTCTTCTATTTGATCTTGGAATGAAATAAAAATAAAAGCATAGTCTATATAAATTCACAAAGATTTTTATAAATTATTGCCTTCAAACTATTAGAGTATGGTTGCACATGCACTACTAGAAAAACTCATAAATATGATAATAATTGACTTTGGAAAAGGAGGACGTAGTAAATAACATTAAGGGAGGTTAACAAGAATAATAATCAATGCAACAAAGAACAAAAAAATTATTACATTACTCTCCTTTTCATAGAAATCTCTACACAAATCCTACAAATTGCCTTACAACTTATAGGACATCTTGAGAGCTATAACATATGTAGAATGGAATTAACATGAATACATCAAATTGAGAAACATATGGTATCTTAACCAAAAGCATGATTTCACATTATAGTACATGCACATTGAATATCAAAACAACATTTAGCTTCAATACATAACAAAACTAACAAACCAAATGTGTATTTATCAAGAAACAACATTTAGCTTAAATACATAACAAAACTAACAAACCAAATGTGTATTTACCAAAATATGATTAGATATATACTTTCAACCTGAGAAAAATACAATGATGCAAGCTAGGGAGCACTATTTGCAGGGAAGGATTGCACAACAGACCTCGATGGAGATCTCCAAGAAATTCTGGATTTTGATGCAGAGGACTTGAGGGAAACCTCCTAGGTTTGTTGTCTTCAAGCATTAAAATTTTATAAAAGAAAAATGCCTTCAAGAAAACCCAATTTGAAGAAAATATCCAAGGCCTTGAAAAAGCTTGGTCTTTTGCCACATTTCAGAAGCCAAAAATCATGAATTTGAGTTAAAAGGTAAGAAAATATTTTTTCAAGAAAGAAAAGCATGCTTGAAAATTTCCCAATCAATCTAGATACAACTCATATAACATGTCATCTATTATCACTTTGATATGAGTTTGTGTAGCATCATCTTTTGATCTATAAATCTATTAATGTAAACTCCTCTTGGAGGAATGTTGTGAAACCTAATAAGTTTCCTGCAAAGTTACCTTTGGTTTGGGCAGAGTGTATAAGAGCCATAGACTACTTTGAAACCTCATACTTCTATGGCATGGGTTTTAGTGTGGGTGTGCAACTTAGTTGAGTCCTTTTAATTGGTTTGTACATACAAAGCTACAAACATTAAGAGCTCAGTTGAGTTCTTTTAATCAGTTAGTGCATGCAACAAGTTACAAATTATGTTTGTATACGATTATTAAATCAGAGTATACAAATTTTTCATATGCAATAATGAGCCGAGTCTAATGTATTCTTCAGAAAAACTTGGATTTGGCACGTCCTACATTCTTGAAAATGGTGTGTACTATATTCTAATCCTATGCCTATTATTTGTAAGAGATTAGATGCAGGGAAAGTACATACTATCCTTAAAATGAATCTAAACAATGTTTAAAAAGTTAGTAGCTTTTGCATGCATAGGATCCTACTAATAGTTTTGTTATTCATGATTTTAAGCAACTGCAATTGAATCCTTTATTTTCAAAGTTGTGGTAAAGTATGTGGCATGAATATATTTTCATAAAACGTTTATTAGCTTTAAATAACTGAAAATGCTAATCCTGATAAGCCTGTGCATGCTTGGTATATCTCACAACTTAAGTACTTTGTCTGATTAGTTGATTATCTGCTAGTAATGTTTATCTAATATCTTATATAGCCTTCCCATTATTCGAGTGTACCGTTGTTGATAAATTTCGTATATATGCTTGGACTAGGAATTGCTGCCATGATCAATATTTAGCACTTTCACTGTGCCATATGTAATTTAAGAAGCATCCTATTTTCTTATGCTTGTTTACATGAAATATAACCACATTATTAACTTAGTACCTTCAATTTGATTTCTCTATTTTTGGTACGAGGGAAAAACTATATATTGTATTTTTTTGGGCAGTATGATAGGCTTGGGAAAGCTTTAAGATTTAGTAATTCAAAATGTTGATCTTAAATTTCAAAGTAATTCTTGAAAGCTCTTTTTCCCAAATACTAAGTACTAAGGAACCATCAAATCTTTAAAATTTGTTCATGCTTGTTTTGTTTATTTTTCAAAAGTTAGGTTTGCTAGTTGAAATATTCTACCAAAATATTATCCAAATCTTACATAAAATTATTGTATATGTCAAAATTTACAAGTATTTATAATAATGCTTATGGTTTTCTTCATTGATTAGGAAACCATATTATTTAACATTATCTTCCAACTATACTTACCAATAAAAGAACTTTTGTGAGAGTAACCATTAAAAAATTGTTACAACTCGTTCTCTCTGATTGAATGCAACAACTAGGTTAAAATATCTTCTGCTTAAAAGTTTTTCTAGAACTTTTGAGTCTTGAGCCTGACCAGTTGAGACTTCAAATCATAAAAATGCTACATATATCTACTAGATAAATAGAGGTAGACTACATAGAAGGAGAGTTCCCATAGGGATACACCACATCAATACGTACCTTGTAAACTAGGCATATCATACAAATGGTCTTAAACTAGAGATGGCTTAAAAGACATGCCACCAAAACTGTCAACCATTTTTTGGTGCCAAAGAGAGGAAAGTTGCTAACACATCAATTTGGAAACTTGCAATTCAAAGCCTGCTTTTGGATGGTGTGGGTTATCCCTGATAGGCTACCTCTTTGATCTTATGAGGAAAAGAAAGAAAAATAAAAACATAGATTAAATTGTTCATGCTTAAATAGTATGTCTCAAGTGTCAATTGCCTGTTTAAATGCCAAATGCTTTAGCATGATAACACTGGCTACCAAAACAATAAACTTGCAAAAATCAAATTGACAACAAAAGTTCATGTTGTATTTATCACATACAAATTTTTGGGTCATAAGACCAAAAATGACACAAAAAAGAGCTTGTTCTTGTAGCTCTTCATTTTTTTAGGGTTTACATACCCTGTTTCCTAGCTTTTAATAGAATATGCTTTAAGCATTCCTTTTCTACATGAATACGGGGTCCATCTTTTTGTGAAACAAGAGATGCAACACTCTTAACCCTATTCCTTAACCTTTGTTGCATTATTTTTGAAATGGTTTTTGTTTAGAGAAGAGTGACATAGCAAGAGTTTACAGGATTAATACTACCTAACGGTAAAAACAACATAATTATTTGCATCGAGACACCATAACATTCACAAATTTTCTCAAATCAAACTTTGGGCAATGTACTAAATATTTTCCCTGCTCATTGCCCATTGGCTAGAAGAATTTTTCCCCAAATTTTAATAAAAAAATCAAGAAATCCTTGGTAAAAATGTAGACACCAGTCTCATCAACAAACTGCAAAGATTATTGCAATGTAAATAACCAAATTCTTGAAAAGGCTTTGAAAACTCCCAGTAGCCATTGAAGTCATTGCATTACATGGGAGAAGCAGTCATTTTCAAATGCTTAATAAGCATGTATTCTTGGCTTGCCATTTTATTTCCAATTATTGCCATGGGAGAGGATCTTCTTGGCATGCTTAATAAGCTTGTATTCTAAGCTTGCTATTTTATTTCTAATTAATAACAAGCAACACAAATGTCCTCTTGAATCATTATGACTAGTTGCAACTAAAACAATTGATCTCCTAAATAATTTACAAAAAAATATGTAAAAATAAAACTTGTTGAAACCATGGCAAGTGGCTTACCTCAAGCTTTTGCACAAAGTATATACTCAACAATACCATTTATAAAAATCATAGAGTTTGCAGGGAAAATACTACATAACCCTACAAAGCAAAACTCTTTGCATCGAGACACACAAACAAAAGCAATGCATTACAAAGGGACTAACCCATTACACATGTATGCAAAATGTGATAATAGAATAAGACACATGAACTACTCTGCAAAATGTGGTAATAGAGTGGAGGACTAACCCATAAAAGCACTCAAAGATAGGGAAGAATAGATATTGACCCATAAAATGCAAAGAACAACAAATAGTATACATTAACCCATAAAATGTAGAGATGTAAAAAACTATAAAATGACATTGTAAAAGATATAGGAACTTACAAATGCCTCATTTTTCGCTCGCAATACGATAGACATAAACCCTCTCAATAGACACAAATTTCACCCTCATCAAACAATCTGAGCAAATGAATACACAACACAAAAATGACAATGTAAAAGATATAGGAACTTACAAACACCTCCTTTTTCACTTCCAATATGATAGATATAAACCCTTTCAATAGACACAAATTTCATCCTCATCAAACAATCTGAGCAAATGAATAAACAACACAAATAATCCTTTGCTTGATAGACTTAAAACTTCACACTAGAAGCCCTTAATGACGCCTGCACTTCAGTCTATTCACAATAAATGAAAATTAGGGACTAATAAATGCACAATGTCCTCGTTAAAATGCCATGTGTCGACAGAAACATTGGGTGCGAGGACACAACTATATCAAAGAACATTACAAAGTCATGAAATATTTTCAATAGCAACAAAACATTAGGACTTGATTAAATTTTTCCCTTTCTTGCCCCCCCAAAAAAATTGCAATTTGAAAAATACAAAACCACGAGGAAAATACCAATAGCCAATGAGAAAATTGCAAAAAAAAGCCAAAATGCACTATTAATAAAATAATCCCACAAACTATAGCATAAACATTAGTAGCACGCTTTTCGACGAATGCATTAATAGGCATGAGCACACCAAAAACATTAGTCTCTCGCATTAAAAGGCAAGGACTAACAAAGTTAGTACTCCTATAATGATTAATAAACAATGAAACATAAGAAACTTAAGACAATAACAAAATAATTTAAAAGAAAATATTCAATTAAATGCTTTTCTAAATAGCTAAATTCTAACACTTGAGCTCAATATGCATACCTTTCCTATTTTGCAATGGATTAGAACTGGATGATTCCTCGTGTCTACTTTACAATGTTAACAACATGGTGGGTGAGCTTTGTAAAAATTAAAAGATGGTTAAATATCATTGCTTTCTTAAAGAACCTCATACCAAGTAAAACCTTCAATGCCTCACGAATAATACCCTCAGGTATGTTGACAAAAGGCTCCTACAAAGACAAGAGTTTCAATGATATGTAAAAGACTAAAGTTACATATGCAAGGAATGACAATTAAAATGATGCATTTAGATCCCTCTCTCTACCAAAAGGATTATGACATGTGTGTATGCACATATACTTGCATATATATACATATCTATATTTCAGTTATATGGAAAATATGTATGAGCTTACTTTTCAATTGAGAATCACACATCATGATCCAGGTTATTGCTTAGTAAAATTTTAAATGGTTTTTATCATTTATCATAAAACAGACTTATCAAAATAGCATTCAATCTCTTTAGAAGAATTTTGATGATATTTTAACCTAGATCTTGACATAGCTAGTGCATGTTACCTAGTCAAAAGCTCCAACTAGTTTGGAAAAGGTTAATTGAAAGAGGCTGAGCTTACTAGGGGATTAATAAAGGTATTTCCCTGGTAGCTTTTCCATAATCAATACTCTAAAGCAATGAATTGATTTAGAGTCATTACTTATATGCACATATCCTTTTGATTCATTATATATTAGAATTAACTGGGCCTAATTGTTTATAATTCAAAGCTTATTTAGCTCGACATAAATGACCAATAACTTTAAGACTGACAACCTAAAACCCAAACATAAAAAGAATGTACCCTCTCTTAAACATGGTGTTTTCAAAGTGAATTGCAAAACACATAGGAAAATATGAGAAATAAATTTTTAATGAAAGTTAAAAATATCAAAATAAACTAAATGCTAATCATGGTAATCCAAAGGTGATTTAGCTCACCATAAATGAACTAATAAATCATATATAAATTTCCAGATAGCTTCATATAGACCATTTGGGTTCTAATTATGACTGAGATAAAGATTGAAAGAAAAAAACCAAAACTAATTGTTAAGCATTTGAGGATTATAATTTCAAATAACTCAGATTTAGGTTGGAATTTCACTCTATTCCAATTAATTTATTGGGTATTTGGGGTTTGTGATTTTCAAACAACCCATTTGAGTTCTAATTATTATTAAATAAACTACTTGAAAAGATCTTGGGTACATGGGTTTCTTGTTAAAATTCAAACCCAAGCATTGAACTATCAGTTGCATGAATACAAGAGACATGATCCAAACAATGAAATGCAAAATATTTTCTTAGAAACAAATGAAGTAAGATAATAACAATTAAAATTTATAGATATGCAACCTATAACATTTTTCTAAAAAGAGTTGAGTATATACGTAATTGAACGAAGTTGTAAAGTCTCCAAAAATGGAAAGTTCAGTGAATTGGGAAAATCTAGACCTATAAATACCCTTCTCAACCATTGAAAAATTTAATGGTGGAACAAACAAAGATCTAGTCAATAATAAAAAAATAAAAAGAAGAAGCTAAAACTAAATATAAATACATACATTCCATATTCAAAAAGAGAAAAAAAATCATCTATCCTCCACTTTCCCCTGCAACATCATCTATCCTTGTCATTTCATCATATAAAAAACAAGTTTGAATTTTTTTTTATATACACTACTGGCCAAAGCAAATAGTAATTCGAGATGCTCAAAAGTGATTAAATTGAGTTTTCACAGTTCACATGGATTTGTGTTTCATTGAGCAATTAATTGTAATCCATGGGTTAAAGGGGTTGCCTTTCTACAAAGTCACTGCTGCCAGGCTTTAAACTTGAGTACCTCCCCATTAAAAAATATAAAATTCAATGAACAAATAGAACCTCACAATCTTGTAGGCAAAAAAAATTGCAGTTCACAATTTAAAAAAATTAAAAGCACTAAGTCCAAACCCTAAACCCCAAACCCCAAACCCACATCGTGAAACCCTAGACTCCAGTCCTTACTAACTCCCAAATGGAAAACCTCGAACCCTAAGCTACCCTACAAACCCTTACCTTAAGGCTAACATAAAATTACAATACCATAATTACTAAGACAATGCTATCATAAAAATAGAGTTACCCATATTCTTAAATTTCTTGACAATCTCATAGCATGTCTAGAAACAACCCTACCGAGGCCAAAAAATTGTAAGCATTCATAATTGCTAGGTGGGGTATAATATATATTAACCAATACTAAAATTGCAAACAAAAGAAAAAAACTATCATTGTTGCAGAGGTGGAGTTTTCCTATTGAGTTGACCGAGATTTCAGCTTCACGTGGCCTCAAACTTTGGTTGTAACCTTATATTTCTCATTCCTGCCAATGATGACCTGCAATAGCTGAACATATATAGAAATGTATGTAGAGAGGTTGTGTGTTTAAGCAAAATTATGCTCTCTCAACAGACACATATTTCACCCTCATCAAACAATCTGAGCAAATTAATAAAGAACACAAAAATGACAGTGTAAAAGATATAGGAACTTACAAACGCCTTCTTTGTCGCTTCCAATACAATAGATATAAACCCTTTCAATAGACACAGATTTCACCCTCACCAAACAATCTGAGCAAATGAATAAACAATGCAAATAATCCTTTACTCAACAAACTTAAAACTTCACACCATAAGCCATTAATGGCACCTGCACTTAAATCTATTCACAATAAATAAAAATTAGGAACTAGTAAATGCACTATGTCCTTGTTAAAACACCACATGTTGATAGAAACACTGGGCATGAAGACACGACTATATTAAAAAACATTACAAAGTCATGAAATATTTTCAATAGCAACAAAACATTAGGAATTGATTAAATTAATTAAAATAATTAAATTAATTAGAAAAATACAAAACCACCAAAAAATACCAACAACCAATGAGAAAATTGCAAAAAAGACCAAAATTCCCTATTAATAAAATAATCCCACAAACTATAAAAAACATTAGTAACACGATTTCTAATGAATGTATTAATAGACATGAACGCACCGAAAACATTAATCTCTCACCTTAAAAGATAAGGACTAATAATAAATTACTAATATATACTTGTATATTATATTATATAATAATATATTACTAATATATATTATATAATACATAATAGTATAATAATTTAAAAATAATATGAATGTTCAAGATTAATTAAAATAAATTATTTGGAAAATAAGAAAAGAATATTTTTGGATGTTATTTATATAAATTATTAATTAAAGTAAATTAATTAATTAAGATAGATAAATTTCATAACTAAACATGTTTGAATAAAAATAATATTAAAATATCTTCTAGATTTTATTATGTGTAATTAATTTACATCAACATTTAAGTTCACATTCTACATCTGTCTTTGAAAAATGATCCAAAATTATTGAGATGAAAACTACAAGACATTATAACACTTCTATCACTATCATAAACTCCGAAAGATTCTGTTTTATCAATTTTAAAGGTGTCTGAGATGAATACCGGACCGTTACGTCTTCGTAACTTGGTCAAACTATAATCAATGGGTGGACAAACTTCGGGCGTTTATCATCTCACGCAAGGCATGACAATTGATTTTATCCCAAATCAAGTAGAAGTTTCTATTAATTATTATAAATACATTGTTTGAATACATTTTACAGAATAACACGTATATAGCTACCCGAACATTAAAAGGAGAAAAGCCAGCTACCCTTATTTCTTTTTCATGACAGATGATAGCTAGACACATCTTTCTGTTCTTTTCCATGTTCCCAAAATCCCACTTCTTTTTTCACTTAAACATCACCGTCTCTATAAACTGTATTCAGAGACATCTTGGCATTACAGGGCCATGTTTTTCATTACACGATACCTGAAGGAAAAAACTGTTGTAAATATCTAATTTTAAGTCTTCTGGGTGTCATTTTATTAACGTTCCGAGCCATTCAGTAGGATTGTTGGGTGCACAGCAGATCTTTGAATATATGTTTTTAAGTTGTAGAATGGTTTGAATTGGTTCAGCTGAGATAGGTGTTGAGGAGGCAACCATAAGGTCTTTTTGGTGCAGAATATTGATTTGAAGGGGCCTGTGTTTGATGGGTATGGTTTTATATTAATTTGAAGGGCCTGTGTCCGATGGGCATGCTTATAGATTGATTTGAAAAGGGTATTGATTTGAGATGGTTAGTGAAGAGGAAGGATGGGTGTGGCAGCAGCAGGTGATGGAGGTGACAAGGGTGTGCCAAGAACAGAGGGACACCCCTCTTCTGTGGGCAGTTGAAGTGAGCAAGTGCCTTAAGGGAGCAGATGTCAGCATGCCCTCCGTCGAGCTGGGACATATACTCGTATCGCATCTCTGTTGGAGCAACAATGGACCCGTTTTATGGAAGTACATTGAGCAGGCTATGTCATCCCACATGACGCCTTCGTTACTTATCTTGGCCTTATTGACTTCCAGGTATTTGTGTATTCTTGACACCGACCTTATTTTCTGTTTGAAGTTCAGTTAACAAAATAGGACTTTCACAGAACCATCGTGGGGTTTGGCTGCCCAAAAAGACTTGAAGGCCTTAATAGTAAGTTGAATAAGTATGCTCAAATTTGGGGAACCGAATGAAATTTGTGGTTATAGTCAAAATATAATTCCAAAGGTCCAAGGGGTTGTGGTGTAATAGCAATGGGACACACCTAGAAGAATATGTGACGAGCTTCTGGTGTAACATATATGGCATACAAATGAGCATTGATCGTGTTTACCAATCATAAAACTGTGGCGAAAAGCTAATCTCACTCCTCCCCAAATAGGCGGCTCATAACTTCACCCTAGAATTATTAAGCAGAAAAGGTCACATTTCCAAATAAAAGAAAATTATTGATGCCCAAAGGAACGTCATTGTTTATATCACATTCTTGTTAGTTAGCACTCGCATTTTGTAACTATAACTGAACCGATATCATTAATACCCAAATTCAGTTTCTGTTTGTTACAGTGATGCCTTCTGACTACAACATCAACCCTGCTTGCTAAATTAGGTTCTTCAGTGAAATCGAAACTGACACTATGATTGGATTTTGACAGTCGGTTGGCAGTAAACATTACCTGATAAATATAAATCAATTTGTGTTTCATGTAAGCAATGATCAACCATATTGAGAAGAATTGGAGTGAGGGGGATAGATAAATGTCAACAAGAATGAACACAAAATGGATTTACTGAAAACTGTATCTTTCCACTACAAGAACCATAAATAATGTTTTTGAAACAGGCAAAACACTTTAAATGTATGCTAACAGAAAACTTGAAAAAGCAGAGAAAGCATTATAGAGTAGCAGATTTAGCAGATTCACAGCTTTTTGCAGTAACCGAGTTATGGATTTCTCAGGAAACCCATATAATATATGTGATGAAATCACTTGTTTCAAAAAAATATTACCGAAGTATCTAAGCCATAAGAGACGTAAGTTTAGAAAGCTGGTAAAAACCAGCAGAGACTGCAGATCAGGGCCACGATTATTGGAACTTTAACTATTAATAATCAAGGGAATACCCTTTCTTAATAAGCTAATATCGAGATTAAAAGATAAACATGGATTAAAAGCGAAGCAATATTTAAAATCCTTGATCCAGCTGTGAAACGTTTGTTACCACCTTGCTTTTCTCTGTCCACAAATAACTTTTCCCTGTATCAGCAGAGAGCTAAGGACCTTTACCATGATTTTTTTTCCTCCATGAAAGGGTTTCACATGCATGTGGGCCTCTACCACTAATATCATTTAAACACTTGAAAATTTGCTCAGGAGAAACAACTCTTGCTTGAAATCCACCATATGAGGGCCAGCTTTCAGGGGAGCTATAGTATTAGAGCAATCTGAGGGGTTTTTACTATTTTCTCATGGCAGGACCAGCTGCTTGCAACTTGACTTGTTGCTGCATGACAAATAGTGTAATAACCCGAGGGTTTTACAAATTTCAAAATCACTGGGGTAGGGTTATTGTTCTCGACATCATTCAGATTTATAACACATTAGCAAAATTCAGAGAGCTAACAGTGAGCAGCAAACCAAACTGATTGAAAATCTCTGATATAAATCCAGATTTGAATTTAATATTGACTGGAGTAATGTACAGCAAAGAAAAAGCTACAGAAACTAGTCTGATTTGAATTTTCTGTTCTGATACAGTTACCAGTTTACAGATCTTGCAATGGTGCTGTCACAGACTCACAACAATCTTCTGTCAAAGTTAAATATCAAATATTTTATTTTATTTTGTTATTATTATTTATTATTTTACTTATAAATATATATTAAATTGGTGTTAAGAAACACCTTTTTTCTCTCTGCTGGGTGACCTAGCTAGTGAGGGGACATGACAAATAGCTTCAGATTAGCCAGGTCCTTTTTCATTTCTTTGAGTTTGTGGGAAGCCTTATGTGTTTTACTGGGTGAAGCAATGCTATTTAACTCCTCAAAAGATGGCACTGTTGATATGGTTTTTGGTGGTGGTTAAATCTTCAGCCAGTAGTTGACTTATTTAATAGATGCCTTAACATTTAAGTATTTGGCCCTAAGAGACCTTGTGATCCAAGCCTAGTTGAATTTGGTGATGGCTGTCATTAGTGAAAGCCAATGTCTAGCACAAGTGTCGAGAGTATTAGGTCAGATAGGGACTTGCACATAATTTCAAAGCCATCAAACTGTCTTTTGCCAATCCCAAATCTTCAACATTCTTAAGAACTTATTTTACTTTTAGAGGCTTTGAAGGTGTCATGGTGACTTGAGAGCCTTTTAGAAAGCTACTTAGTGGGATTTGAGTGGGTCTTAGTAGAGGATTTAAGCTTCGTTGAGCTGGGACCTCTTTGTGTGCATTTGAACATTCAATCAATTAAGGTTTTTCCTTGGTCATGGTGTTGAAAATGACTCAAAATACAAGCCTGAAAAAGCAGAGAAGCTCCCACAATAGGGTAAGCTAAAAGGTATGTGCAAAGCATTGTTGTAAGTTTGTGGTCCAAAGTTTTGGTTTGTTTGTTTTCATGTTTATATCTGTTATTATTGGGGGCATGCATCTCTTTAGTGAGATACCCCCTTAGTCTTCAGGTTCTTATTTTATGTCTTGGGTAACATGTTATTATCTTGTGTTTATGTTTTGTTTGTTGTTCAGGTGTTAGTTTTCCTGTAAGGTGGTTTAGGAAGTTGTGTGGGAAGGGTTCTTCTATATAGTCTTTGTTATTCCTTGAAAGGCTCTTATATATAGTCTTTATTATTCCTTGAAAATCTATTGGGAGAGAAATTAATATACAGATTTAAGTTTCATTTTTCATGAAGCGAGCTTTCAATTTTTTGTGAGCATCTATAGTTTAAATACCAACAAGTGGTATCAGAGCCACCCATACAAGGTATATGATGGATCTGAGGAATGAATGGAGGACAGCCTGCTGCTATTTGTTTTCCTCTAAAATTCCAAATGCCTCCTGTCATCCCTTTTTAAATTTTTCTTTCTCTGTGGGTACACACATGGTTCTAACCTGTGGGAACTTTGGGGTCTGCTCTGTTTAATCTGAGGTATCAGGTGTTTTTTTGTTTGTTTGTGGCCAATGTTGTTTTTGGAAAGCTTCAGATCCCGTGTATAAGGCAACTACTCCACAACATAGAGGTCATTCAAGAAGAATCTTGATCTCTACTGTGATGCTGCCATGGATCTATAATTTGCCTAATTGCAAGAAGTATGCAATTTTGGGAAAGAGATATGCTTTCCAAAGATGGACTTAATGAAGCCCTGCACAAAGCAATTTTAGAAAATCTGCCTGCTGTTTCAGTCAAAATCAACCTTTTGCCATCCTATCATTAGCCTCCCCTCAAAATGGAAATGTCCTAGGTGCTTACGTATTGGGATTCTATCCCAAAATCGTAAAGCAACATCAGAGTCAAAAATTGCATGTTTAAACCAACAAATGATTTCACACTAATCAATGGTGGTTGTTTGGTTTGCAGGTATAAAGATTTGCCCACATGTCTAAGTTTTGGACTCATAAATCTGAATATTGGATATTTCTGTTTTGTGCAAAATTGATGCAGGAGCACTCGGGTGCACGGACAATCCTACACATCCAAAAACATTTTAATTTTTAATATTTGTGTTTTGTTTTGATTTTTCGTGCAGGCACACTTTATTAAAATCGTCAACTCCTCTGGCACAATGAGGTTTGATGTTGGGATTGTGAAAAATCAATTGATTAATTGATTCACTTGATAATTGTTTTAAATATGTTTGAAAATTGTTAATTTGCCAAAAAGGCAAAATCCCATGCCCGGGCCTGTGAGTGGGCATTTAATGTAAATTGTAACTCCAGTCTGGAATTTTGAAATGGCATTTGTTGAAGAAATGGAAGGCAGGGCGTTGAGAGAGTGGAGAGAGTGGGTTGAGAGGCGGGAAGACAATTTTTGAATTGCAATTGAAGGCACATACTGGAAGAGGAAAACCCGCGCCCAAGAAGGAATAATGAGGATTCTGGAAGTTTGACTGGCAGAGAGAGAGAAGGCCACTTCCAGGTTGCCAAGAGAGCTTTGACAGGAAAAGAAATGAGGAGAATGCGAGAAAATTGAGATGGTATGGAAAGGAAGAAGGATTTGATGGCATTTGATGTGTGTTGCAGGTGCTTTTTGTTGTTCAAAGAGAGTTATGATCAGATTTTGGCTTGCATATACATGATTTTCAGAGTATTTGAAGTTTGCATATGATTGCTTGTAAATTGTTGTTGCAGGAGTGGCATAGTTTGGCAATTGTTGTAGCCATTGTATTTCATTGTTGTTGGAGGCACTTTGATTTGAAATAATAATTTTAGAATTCTTATTTTATTGCGTTTCCCATTTGTGCATTAAAAAAAATCTCAGAGGTTAGTTTGCTGCAACAATTGACAACCCTGTGGATTACTAATTGTTGAGCTGCACCATTTGGTATTAGAGTGGGTTGAGGAAGAATAAAAGAAGTATGGCATACAGAGGATGTGGAAGAGGGAAAGCACCATGAGGAGAAGGCAATACCGCTGTTATGGAGATTTTGAGAGGAATAACAACACGCCTGGATGCCATAGAAACCTTGTAACGGAGAGGGATTCATATAGAGGATGTTAGTGAAGAAGAGGAAGAAGTTGCAAAAGTTGTAGAAGTGGAAAGAGGAGATGCACAAGAAGATAGATTCCTATAAGTACTATCTAAGTTGGGTAGTAAGCCAAGGATGGACCTGTCAAGCTACAATGGAAGCCTAAATCCAGAAGAGCTAATTGATTGGATTGCAAAGATAGAAAAGTATTTTGATTTGGAATCCATTGAAGACAACAAGAAAGTGAAGTATGCTTGCACAAGGTTGAAAGGGCATGCATCCCTATGATGGGATCAATTACAAATTGAAAGACAGACAAAGGGCAAGGAAAAGATCAAATCATGGGACAAATTGAAGGCCAAATTTTTACTAGTAGACTACAATATCAACTTATTCAAGAAGTTGCAAAATCTGAAACAAAAAGAGGTAAGTGTCATGGAGTACACCGACGAGTTTTACTGGCTAAATATTCGGGTTGGGCATGTTGAGGATAATGAAGAACAGGTAACAATGTATGTAAACGGCTTGTGAATCTCAATCCAAGATGAGTTAAGTTTAGTCATGATAAGGACAATAGAAGAGGCCTATGAGTATGCGCTCAAAGTTGAAGAGAAATTAGCAAGGAGGCAACAAAATAATCTTAGAGGGAGAGGTACACCTCTTAGAGGTAGAGGACAACCAAATGCAGGATGAGGACAACCATCTAAGGAGGGTGAGACAAGCTGGTTACAAACAAACTATAGTGCCAATGTGAGGGGAAGAGGAGATTCCTTTAGAGGAAGAGGAGAAACTTCAAGAGGAAGGGGAGATTATGGAAGGGGAAGAGGATTTTTCAGGAGTTTGTTTCAATTGTGGAGAGGCTGGTTACAGGGCATTTGAATGCCCCCAAGTGCAACAAGAGGATGGGAAGAGTAAGATTGGGAGAACATTTACCGTAGAGGCTGAAGAATAAAATGAATTAGTAGGCCCAGAGGATGGAGAAACTCTTATGCTAAAGAGAGTGCTCTTAAAGCCAAAAAAGGAGCAACAAGAAAAGGAGGAGTTTATTTAAAACCATTTGCAAAGCAAACAAAGGGGAAGTGCTGCACCGTGATTGTGGGCAGTGGTAGCATGGATGATTTGGTATCTCAAGAAATGGTAGAGAAGCTAAGTTTGGAGAAAACAAAACATCCAAACCCCTACAAGGTTATGTAGGTGCAAAAGGGCCATCAACTTCTGGTGAATGAACAATGATTGGTGAGTTTTCAGATTGGCAATTATAGAGATGAGATTATGTGTGATGTGATGCCTATGGATGCTTGTCATATTCTTTTGGGTAGGCCATGGCGGTATGACTGGAAATCCATACATGATGTTGAAGCAAACACTTACACAATAACCAAAGATGCAAGAAAATATGTTATGACACCAGTGAAAGAAAAACATAAGGAGATGGGCAGCGATACCAAAGTATGTGTAATACTGGGAAAACAATTTCTAAGAGAGATACAAGTGGAAGAGATGTGTTATGCCTTGGTTTCTCCTCCACAAGAAGTTCGAGCAGCGGAAGAAAATCTGGAAATACCCATGGAAATCAAGGAAATATTGCAGGAATACAGTGACGTCTTGATGAAAGACTTATCGGATGGATTGCCACCTATGAGGAGTGTGAGTCATTGTATGGATTTGATACCAGGAGCAAGCTTACCAAACAAGGCAGCTTATCGAATGAGCCCCAAGGAGAATGAGAAAATAAATAGACAAGTACACTGATTGTTGAACAAAGGTTTGATAAGACAAAGCTTATAAGCCCATGTGCTGTTCCAACAGTTCTAGCACCAAAGAAAGATGGAAAATGGCATATGTGCATGGATTCAAGAGCTATTAACAAGATCACCATCAAGTATAGGTTCCCATTGCCACGAATGGATGATTTGATGGATTGTTTGAGTGGAGCAAAATATTTCACAAAGGTTGATCTCAAAAGTGGGTACCATCAAATAAGGATTAGGGAGGGAGATGAATGGAAAACCACATTCAAAACAAAGGAGGGGCTGGTTATGCCATTTGGATTCACAAATGCTCCAAGTACCTTCATGAGATTGATGAATGAAGTGCTGAAACCATTTCTCGATAAGTTTGTGATTGTTTATTTGGATGATATCTTGGTTTTTAGTAAAGAAAAGGATGAACATTTAGCACATGTGAGGGCTGTTTTACAAAATTTAAGAGAGGAAAAGTTGCTGGTTAACTTCAAGAAATGTAGCATTATGAAATAAGAGTTGGTATATTTGGGTTTTGTAATTTTAAATGAAGGCTTATGGATGGATCCGGAGAAGGTAAAGGCAATCCTAGAATGGCCAACTCCTAGAAGCATGTTTGAAGCAAGATTTTTTCATGGTTTGACAAACTTCTACAAGAAGTTTATCAAAAATTTTAGTAGCATTTGTGCTCCCATTACAGATACAATGAAGGGAGAGAGGAGAGAATTCAAGTTGACAACTGCAACAGTGTGAAGTTGTAATATTTTGAAGGAGAAAGTGACCAAACAACCCATACTAACATTACTGGATTTTAACAAGGTGTTCCAAGTTGATTGTGATGCAAGTGGGACAGCCATAGGAGGGGTTCTAAATCAAGAGGATAGGCTTGTAGCTTACTTTAATGAGAAGCTAAATGAGGCCAAAAGGAAGTGCTCGGCGTATGATCAGGAGTTCTATGCTATTGTTCAAGCACTTAAGAAGTTGAGACACTACCTGCTGCCCAAGGAGTTCGTCCTCTACATCGATCATCATGCTTTGCAATTCATTAACAACCAAGGTAAGTTAAATCAAAGACACATGAAATGGGTCGAGTTTATTCAAAGTTACTCATTTGTTCTTAAACATAGAAGTGGCAAGTCAAATCGAGTAGTTGATGCATTAAGTAGAAGGTGTTTGTTGTTAAATAAGATGCAAGTAAATGTTCCGGGTTTTGACTCCATGAAAGAAATGTATGACACTATGAGAAGGATTCTGATTTTGGTGAAGCATGGGCAGCTTGCAAATGCCCAATTGAAGGGGATAGAACCAAGTCACTGGAATATTTCATTCAAAAAGGATTGTTATTTAAGGGGCAACAATTATGCATTCCAAGGGGATCAACGAGAGAGAATTTAATTAGAGAGAAACATAGTGGAGTACTTGGAGGGCACTTTGGAGTGGATAAAACTTTGGGGCAGCTTCAAGAAGGTTACTATTGGCCAAGGATGCATAAGGATGTGAAGAGTTTAGTGCAAGGGTGCTCAATATGTCAACATGCCAAAGGGGCAAGTCAAAACACTGGATTATACCAGCCTTTGCCTACACTTGAAAGACCATGGGAAGATGTGAGTATAGACTTTGTTCTTGGGCTACCAAGGACTCAAAAAGGTAATGACTCCATTTTTGTTGTAGTAGATAGATTCTCCAAAATGGCACACTTCATTCCATGCATGAAATCTAATGATGCAACACACATTGCACATTTATTTTTCAAATAAGTTGTAAGGTTGCATGGATTACCTAAGAGCATTGTTTTAGATAGAGATTATAAGTTTGTTGGTCATTTTTGGAAAACATTGTGGAAGTTGGATACCAAATTAGCTTTCAGTTCAACCTATCATCCTCAAACGGATGGGCAGACCGAAGTAGTCAATCAGAGCCTTGGAAACTTGCTGAGATGTTTGATAGATGGGAAGCTAAAACAATGGGATTTGGTGCTTGCACAAGCTGAGTTTGCTTATAATAATTCCATCCATAGAAGTATAGGCAAGAACCCCTTTCACGTTGTCTATGGATTCAGTCCAAGAGGTGTACATGAACTAAGGGATAGTGCAGATTTGGGAGGAAGAAGTTCTGTAGCTGAAGATTATGCAGAGTATTTGCAAGAACTACAGAAGGAAGTCAAGGAAAAGATAGAGGCCAACAACAAGAAATACAAAGAACATACTGATTTAAAAAGGAGAGAGCAAGAATTTGAGGTTGGAGAATTGGTTTTGGCACACCTATGGAAGGAGAGATTCCCACAAGGTACTTATGACAAGTTGAAGTGGAAAAAGATTGGTCAATGTGTTGGTGTTTCAATTTGCACCTCTGGAATGCGAATTAGAAACAGATAGCTATGCATAGATAAATTGCTCTTGAATTAGGAGGGGAAGCTCCCTTTTTGCTGATGATGCTTAAAGAAAGTAAATTAAACTAATTTGCCAATCTTTTTGTTCTCAACTAAGAGCACAAGGTTATAAAACTCTAGCGTTTTAGTTGAGATTTTCTCTTTTTGAATTTCAACTATGACTAAGCCTACTCTAATGACGCTTTTAACAACTCAAGTAAACTTAGAGCTTGAGAGTTAAAAGTAAACAAGGAATGATCTTGACATAGATACTTAAACAAACTTTCTCTCAACGCACACCTGAAGACTCATTGTACTTTTCGATGCAAGCTGAAATAAAGATTATATAAGCATAACATATAAAACAAAACTTGAGACAGTAGATCAAAGCAGCAAAGCAGGCATACGATTTCCTTTCTCAAATTTCAAATAACAATTACACTTTTGGGATAGCAGATTTGTAGCAATAACAAGCTTACAGTTTAGCGATCAACCATAATACACTTGACACAAAGCACATAAACTGAACAATATCTTGCAACAAAAGGCAGGCATGCATGCTCTTACACTAAGTGAATAGACACTGAATAACAACTTGCAGGCAAAGTAGGCTTAGTAATTTGCTATTACAATAACGGTTAAAGAAAAATGGGCAAAGTTGCCCTTATTTATACACAAACAAGGAGTAGGGAACCCTAAAATCTCCTTGCTTTTACAACATGACTTGCCAACTTGCAAGCTTTATTTCTAAAACTAAAACAAGATAATTATCTAACAACCTACTAAAAGCAAAAAATAGGGAAAGTTCCAACTATTACATCTTGATTTTTCCTCTTCCTCAAAGAATAGATAAGCATGAGACAAGAATAGGAAGAAAACTCGGAAAAGGCATCGAGTTAACTACCGTTTTAAGTTCTATTCTTGGAAGTCTTCGCTGCCCCCAAAAAATGACTTTAAACATGCTAATTTTGGTGGCTTTGCAACTGGAGTGATGACCTTTTATAAATATATCCTTTTGCTTCAGCATATCCTTTTTACCCTGTGTGTGACCATCTTTTGCCATTCCTCTGTTTTTTCTGCATCTTTTATGCTTCTGACACTTCTCCTGATTTTTCAATGGAAGAATATTGTATGATGAAAATCTTGAATTTTGCCTGTGAATATGCCTATGTCCGGAAAAATTTTGCGCAAGTTGCCGAAAACAAGTTGCTGAATTTTCTTGAAAAAGCAAATTCTTGAAAAAAAACTGAGGTCTGGGTTTTGTAAAAAATGTCGTTCTAAAGAGACCCAGATCGATGAAAACTAGAAAAATTGATTTTTTCAAGAACATGCAAGATGTTCAATTTTTGGCCGAAAAATACAGAAAACTAAGATATGGGTTTTGAAGATAGCTATGTTTTGAAGCAACCTAGATTGTCAGTTTTTTGAAAAAGCTGATCTTTCCTCAACATGCAAAGCTTTGAAAAATAACTGAAAAACTAGGATATGGGTTTTGTAAACAATTTCATACTGAATAGACCTAGATTATTAGATATTGAGAAAATTGAGGTTTTCTTGAAAAAGCATGGAAAAAGTAGATTCTTGAAAATATAAAATTTTCCAAACTTGAAGAGGATGAAAAACCAAGCGGATGCAGATTGATGGAATTTGAAAAAGATGACCCCCTTCTTCTGAAATGTGATGCCTTGGAAAAATAAAGCATGAAAAAGCGAGCCTCTGTGCAACTTGATCTCAAAACCATGAAGAACACTGAAAAAGCACCACATTTTGGCCTCCAAATCTTGATGTAAAGAAAATTGTACGTTTCCTCCGATGGATGCTAACTTGCAAAAAGTGAATATTAAATGTCAAAAGCCTTCTTAAATAGGTTTTGAGGATGAAAACGCTTTATTCTCCAACTTTAATTCTTTGAAGCCAATCCTGAGCCAGAAACATCAAGCGTAGACTCTGTTTTGAATGATGCATGACGAAATTCAAAAATTTCACTAAGGCATTGAACTTGGGCGCCTTTACTTGTCAGACTTGTGTTAGAGTAAAGGTTTTAACTTAATTATGTTAATTAAGTTACTTTTATTCCTCTCTTAAGATTTCACTTTAGTTTTGCATATTGTGACATTTAATAATTATATTAATTATTAAATGTCTACCTATTAGGGTTACCGTTAGGTTTGCATGATCTCCTTTCGTAAGGATTGATCTCATTGTATTTTTATATTCTCTCTGATTAATACATTTTCAGCTTTCAGAGCACCCTTGCTTTTTGTCTCGAATGTCTTCTTCTGTGATAGGTTATTTGCATGTAGGTGATCTTCGGGGTCTGTGAAGTTGGATTTCACAACTTCTACATGGTATCAGAGCTCCAGACCTGTGCTTGCCTGTTCGTTTTTTGAAGATTTCAGCTTACAGAGTTTTCTTCTATGCAAGGGTTTCAGAAAGACAAATTTTTTGGGCTTTTTTGGACAAAACGGGACAAAACGGACCTCGCCATTGAGTTTGCAGCGTTGAAAAACCCTTATTTTCATATAAAATTTGTCCAATTTGGCCTCTGTTGACCAAAAAGGCAAAATGTTTTTGCCCCAAGGCCGTATGGCCCCAAGGCATGTTTCATGAGGTAAAAAATTGGCGAAAAAAATAAAATAAAATATTAGAAAATCAAAATTTTGCAGGGTAATCCTGCGCGGCCAATTATAAAGGAGGGCACCACCGCCGCACCACCCGACAGTGCCCCCACATCACTGCCACTGTCGGTCTCCAGCCCCCGCAGGCTTAACAAACACTTGTAGGGTCACATCGACGACCGGGTACTTCGGTTCAGCCCCCTACGAGCCGATCAACCCCTGCGTCGGTCACATTGGTGACCAGGAGCTGCACGCCAAGGTGCAAGCCACCAACCCCTTGGTCGCCATACGGCTAGGGGCTGAAATTTTTTTGGGCCAAAAGGGTCAAATTGGGTTTATTGGAGCTGTTTTCACAGAATCGGGCATATTTTTTGCGTACAGTCTCTGTTTTTCGAAAACGAGGTATCGTCGGAACGCTGGTTCGACGCTCTATCCAATGGTGCAGGTGTGGTTTTCTAATTTTGCAGTTTTGATGCCTTTTTCATCAGTCAAAGTCAAAACTTGTTTTTTGCACTTCGAGAGGCATTTCTTTTGCATCCGAACTCCATTTTGCGCAAACGAATAGGCGTTGGAAAGGTGTTTCAGTGCTCTTTTTAGATTTGCAGTCTATTTCATCAGAAAGTTTACTTGGTATATTTTATTTAGTTTTGTGTGTTTTTACACTTTGCTTAATTACTTGGACGTTCTGACACCTACATGGGTTCTGTTTGCGTTGGATGGGTTATATTAATTTGATCTACATGCAGTAAGGTTAGTTTTTTCAGATTTTTTCATTTGAAAAGTTATCATGGGTTTTTCTACTCACCCTTCAATTGTTATTCTGGAATGGGGTAATTATGAGTCATGGGCAAAGGGCATACTTACACATTGTAGGTGGCTTAATATTTTGCCTTATTTGTATGATCTCATACCTGAACCAACCACTTCAGAGAGAAAATTAGCTTGGGATATCATTAGAGATCACATAGTAGGACTTATATTGTCTAGTGTTGATGATGACATTGTGTGGGCTATATCGGACATTGATTGTCCCCACCCACTTTGGACACGTCTTTGGGAGATCTATGGAGACCCCAATCTCTCTCCATTCCCAGAGGATCCTGTTTCAGATTGTCTCTTACCCATTGCTTGGAGAGATAATACACCCTTTGATCATGATACTTTAGAGGAGCTTGAGTATTTAGACACCCTTACATGTTCCGATGGATCAGAGGCTTGTCTCACAGTTCCTACTCTTCAGATTGAGACTTCATCAGCATCACCTGTTGTTCTTGATTCAGTGCAGCATGGCATCATTTATCTTCCAGCCATAGCTACTTTGGACTCTTATGTTGTAGACATATCTTTTTTGTTTGTGGAGTCCTATATTGCAGATTTGGAGGATTATTTTGAGGACATTCATCTCCTCTACCTTGACAGTCAAGCTATCATTGTACGCCCACCATTATCTGTGCATTCAGAGGTTGCATTTCAGGATTCTTCACATTAGTTTGGATTTGACATCATTTGTTTCAGTTCAGACAGAGAGATTCTTCAGCATCCTATCATGGCACACATCTTGAGACAGATTGGTTCATCACTCTTCACAGGGTTTCTTCGACATCGTCCTTTGGATTCGTTTTTTCCCAAGGGGAGGAATATCATTTGCTGCTTCAAGATCTCCTTTTGGATTCTACATCAAGCATCTACCATTGCGACAGGAGTTTCTTCTTTGTGGGGGGGCCTTCTTGTCTCTTTCTATCTCTCCTATGGAGACCATTGTATATGTACTTATATGATAGACGCTGTCTATGGGGGGTATCATGTAATACACCTCCTATCCTACTTTCATTAGTGCATTGCATTCTATTTTGGGGAGGAGTTTTGTTCCTACTGGGTTTTCTCCTTTACCCCGTTTCCTTAGTTTGCGTTGCATTTGTAAATGGGTACCTGATCAGGCCTAGTTGCCGGCACCCATGTTTACTTTTATGCTTGTAGTTACTTTTGCTTTCTTGCACATGTTTGTAGCTGCACTCTTGCTCATCTTAAGGGGGGGTGTTAGAGTAAAGGTTTTAACTTAATTATGTTAATTAAGTTACCTTTATTCCTCTCTTAAGATTTCACTTTAGTTTGCATATTGCGACATTTAATAATTATATTAATTATTAAATGTCTACCTATTAGGGTTACCTTTAGGTTTGCATGATCTCCTTTCTTAAGGATTGATCTCATTGTATTTTTATACTCTCTCTGAATAATACATTTTTCAGCTTTCAGAGCACCCTTGCTTTTTTGTCTCGAATGTTTTCTTCTGTGATAGGTTATTTGCATGTAGGTGATCTTCGGGGTCTGTGAAGTTGGATTTCACAACTTCTACAACTTGTAGCCATTTTTTCTAAAATTTTCAACTTTTTGTTTGATAAAATGCATCCCTTTGATCTTCAATTCCGGACACTAGATGGATCTTGTGAACTGGCTGATTGATCCATTGTGAAACCTGATCAAATTGGAGATGATTGTTCTGGAGGCAGCATCTGCTAAAAACATCATCTGAACCCTCAAAATCTTGGGCGCCCCTGGCTAGCTAGGGTGCCCAATTTCTCCAGACTTAGATTTTTTTTTGATGTTCTTCAATTTTTTAGTGTTTTTTGATCTTCGGATGAATTCGCAATTCTGGCTGCTCAAGAGCTCTGATGAACTAGATGCTGGATTTGTTGGACAGCTTGTCGAAACTGGAGAAGATCTTCCTGGAGGTAACTTTTCCTGAAGACTTCATTTGGTGTCTTGAATTCCTAGGCGCCCTTGGCTACTTGGGGCGCCCAACATTGCCAAAGTTAGATTTTTTTTGTATTTTTCATTTCTTCTCTACATTTTCTTTGTCCGTTTGATCCGCAATATCTGACGACTGGCAAATCTTCTGAGCTCATCGTTGAATTCATTGGAGAGCCTGTTGGAAACTGAAGGAATTTTTTGAAGACTGCTAACCCTAAAACCACCTTCTGTGCCCTCAAAATGTTGGGCGCCCCTGGCTACCTGGGGTGCCCAAACTCTCCAGACTTAGTCACTTTTTAGTGAATTTCAACTTTCAATTTTGACCTTCCATGCCTTGTCCTCCATTTGGTCTGAAGAATCTAATGAATTGGCTGAGACATCCACCAGATAGCCTGAAGAATCTTGAAGAAGATGACTGAGTTTGCAAACCTTAACAGCTGAATCTAACCTTCCAAAACCCTAGGCGCCCTTGGCTACCTGGGGCGCCCAAAATTCCAGAGATAGAATATTTTTGATGATTTTCAGTTTGCTACTTTGATGAAACTTCTCTGTTTGATCCAAGATTTCGGTTGATTGATTGATCCGATGGACCTACCGATAGATTTACTATGAAGCCGAAAGGATTTTGAGCAAAAATATATTGGATGCACAAACCCTAGAAACAACATTCGATGCCTTGAAAAGATGGGCGCCCTTGGCTAGCAAGGGCGCCTTTACTATGTAGAGTTAGTCTTTTATCATTTTTACAACCTTTCCTTTGTTCTTCGTGTTCACTGCTTCGTGCTCTGATTTTCACATAGACCGCACTCCTTGAGACTCACGCCTTGAATGAGAAATGCAGCTTGACCTCTAGAAGATATCAATGCTTTTAAGAGTGATCACGACTCCAAGTATGGCGGCTAGTATGGTTGCAACCTTCAACTAGACAAGCAGACTGTTATTCCATCCCAAACTCCTTTCACGTCCTCAGTTGCTAATATCCAAACTCCAATCACATTGACGCCCCAAAAATCCCTTTTGCTGTTGTTGGAGATTAACCATCCATAAATCACCCGATTTTAGAAAAACATTCAAAAAGAATTGACTGCAATATATGAATGCCCACGTCAAGGCCCAAGATAATAGTCGCAGCTCCCTCAAATCAATTAAGAAAACAAATATTGGACGTTACAAAAATGAATATAGCAAAGAGGTCCATATCATCGATCATGGTAATCTTTTCACTACAGCCACTAAAGATAGACGTTTTTTATTAATAACCCGATTTGTCACACATCCGCCCACTACAATCCAGTTAGAGATACTTTAGACAAAAGAAACTGTAGCCGTCGCCAAGAATAGAGTTGACGATGCAAAAGAGAATTAAACACATGTCAGGGATAACATTCAAGCCATCACCTTTGAAAGAATATGTCAGAGGCGTTAGATTTAAACAAGCCGCCCTATACACAAGAATCTGCAAATGACATTCAAGTCGTTATAGAAAAAAGACTCGACTTCATTGACACTTCAAATCTGACATGGCACAATGAACAAGTTTGCTGATACAAAGGTCTGCCACTTTGCTGACTCAGATGGTCGAACATTTCAATTGCACTCAAAATCTGAGTAATTCGACAATAGTAATCCAGGCAACTGTAATAAGAACTAATAAATAATCAACAACTTAACAAGCTAAGAGGTACTTTAGTATTTCATTCCAATTCTCTTTTCATGTATGCAACCATAGTAGAAGAATATCCCATGTTGACAAAGTCCCATTTAATAGAATTCGATGATGTGTTAAATGAACTTGCCATTAGCAAACAGATTCATCTACTGAAGCAAACTAAGTGCCTTTGACATCAATGACAAAGTATTCAAAAATCTCCCCCTTTGTGATTGATGCAACACCACCTGAAATTTGTACTGCTCTGAAACCAATATTGCTCCCCTTGACTCACTACTCCCCCTTTGACATCAATGACAAACTGAACAACCTATATAACTCAAACGTGGCTGATAAAATATGGCAGTGAAAGCTCCCCCTGAGTGTAGACATCTAGTTAGAGATGGAGTGAAATCACTCCCAACTTCTCCTGCAAGTATTCAAACGTTTCCTTTCTGCTGATCTGAACAAGATTATCAAAATTCAAGTGTTCCATCCTTCTGTGGCATAACCCCTCTTCACCTTCTTGACTCAAACAACACTGCTCACTTTTGATGTCATCAAGTATATAAAGATTGTTAGCAGCTCTACTAGCTTAAACAATATGTCTACCATCCTTACTAATTTCACAACTATCTAAGTTGAAAACAAGAGTGTGTCCTTGGTCACACATTTGACTCACACTCAATAAATTCTGTTTTTAGACTTTCAACATACAAAACATTTTCAACGTTAGTTCTCCATTTCACAACTATCTAAGTTGAAAACAAGAGTGTCCTTGGTCACACATTTGACTCACACTCAATAAATTCTGTTTTTAGACCTTCAACATACAAAACATTTTCAACGTTAGTTTTTCGATCATTTGAAATATACTCTCTCATTTTTTTTTGATTTTCAATAACAAATACAATGTAACCAAGCACCCGTTAAGGTCAGCTTAAACCAAAACGTTGTATGAAAAACTCTAATCAAGAATGCGCCCTAAAACCACTTAAGGAGGAGGGGCGGGCATATGGTTAGAGGATCCCTAGGATCTACTGAATCAAAAGTTACAAAGATTATAACTGAAAGAGAGAGTCTAAACTCAACACCAAGGATGTGCACTCAAGATCCTTTAACAAGTGAGGTGCTAACATATGGTGGAGTACTAATTACGGAATTGAAAGGAAATAGGCGGATAACCAGCCATTAGAGAAATTACAAAGAACAATTCATCCGCTGTGGCAGACATCCACTCAAGAGTGAGAATTCTCCACTTTCCAGTGGGTAATATGAGAGATACAAGTTAATTTTCCACACTGGTGGTAAACCATCCAGGGGTACTTAATGTTTGCTTAAGAAATTACAAGTAAATGCAGTAAGAACATATGTTTGGATTAGTACTACTAATTCTCAACCTTACAACCAAATAATCTGCAATTTACGAGTATTACAATGATAGACAAAGCCACAATGTGAAGAATGATTATCTCAAACTAGGAAACTCTTAAACACTGGAAGAAAAGCTAAAATTTGATCTCTTGGAAGTTTGATAATTAAAAACAGCAAACTGAAATTGTAAATCAGCAACCAAATTATCAATGAAATGCTTATATCTTTAGCAATATACCTACGAATCAAGTGAAGTCGAATGCAATGCACCTCTAGAGGTTAGGCGCCCATGCCATGGTGAAGAAACAACATCAAAAGGCAGCCATTATTTTACTTGCACAATTCCCAATGCCCTTTGAATGGTACGACCCTTGGGAGGGGCGATTTTGCAAGAATAAATCACACTTTGAAATTAAATCTGAAAATTGCTGAGAATGGTCGCCATGACCTTAGAAATGATATTATTGAATGCCCATAACAATATTAAAAATCATACAATAAGCTGTGAACAAAATCGACCTTCAGCTGTGTAAATATCAGCAACTTGAAAACTGGAAATCACACCAAAATTTACCACTTTGAAGCTCTATCTGCTAGGCTGATTTGAGAAGCAGCTTGAAATCAATTAGGTGTCATCTTGCAAACACAAAATTGAGTTGATGCTAGGAGGTCAACATTCCTCGAAGTGCAAAATGAGTAGTCATTTCGACAGCATAATTTTAGCATAAACATGAGATAATAAATGCTGGAGCAAAGCCTCATTTTTAAAGAAGATGGGATGACTCCTCAAATTCCTCATATGGGATGCCAAAAGCCTTGACATATTTTAATTTAAAAAAAGAATTAATCTTCTCCAAAAGGCGTCCACTTTATGGCAAAAGAGACTTTAATAAAAGTTATTAAATTTCTTCATGTAGGCGTCCCCCTTCAAGTCCCTCTTTTAAACACAACTTAAGTTAACACCTTAGGCCAATGGGGTCAACTTAAGATTAGAACAATTTGCCTTGAAAAAAATAATTTCATTAAAATAATGCTTTTAAAAGGCCAAAGCTCAACTTAGAACAACTGCATCAACAGGACATGATGAGTTGAAGATTGACAACTGCCAACTGCCAAAAATAGTATTTACTATAAATAGTAAACACTAAGGAAAGACCACAAAACCTCCAAGCAAGGTAACCCTTGATTCACCTCAACGAGCCTATGGGACTCCGGAATAGGCTGATGAGCAACTGATAGGATCATTGATGAAACGGGGACATTACAGTCCGCCCTCCTCGAGAATGCTTGTCCTCAAGCAACCGCAAAGCTGGATGCTGCAAAATATGTTCACCTTCCCATGTAGCATCTTCAATAGGCAAGTTCCTCCATCTCACCAAATACTCCTTGATTGTTCTCCTCCTCAACGATCGCTCCCTAGTGTCAAGAATCTCTTTTGGAAGCAACACCAACTGCCCTTCTTCATCTAATGGAGGTAACTCTGAAGTAGCCACCACATTGTGCCCAAGTGCCTTCTTGAGACGAGACACATGAAAAACACTGTGAACTTTGCTATCAGCTGGAAGCTCTAACTCATACGCCACTTCACCAATCCTTTTGGTGAATTTGAATGGCCCATTAAAACGTGGCTTTAACTTTTCGGCACCCCTCATCTTGAGAGATGACTGTTTATAGGGCTGGAGTCTCAAATAAACCATATCCCCAATTGCAAAAGTTCGCTCAACACGCTGCTGATTAGCGTATAACTTTTGCTGATTTTGAGCTTGTTGCAGATTTTCTTTTAATGATTTTAGGATGTCTTGGCTCTGTTGTAACATATCCTTGGCCTGTGGAGCTCTACTATCACCAAATACCAAGTCTACAAAGTTAAGAGCATCATAATTGTAGAGAGCCATGAAATGAGACATTTCAATCGACATATGATAGGAAGAATTATAACAAAACTCTCCCAAGTGAAGCCATTTGACCCAAGCTCTTTGCTGCCCTAAAACATAATTTCTGAGGTAGCCTTCTAACTATTTGTTGACAATCTCGGATTGCCCATCCGTTTGCGGGTGATAACTAGTGCTTGGGGTGAGCACTGTTCCACTCAATCTGAAGATCTCCTGCCAAAAGGTACTTAGGAACTTGCTGTCCCTATCACTGACAATGGTTTTAGGCAAACCATGCAAACGGAAAACTTCTCTGAAAAACAACTTAGCAACTTGAACTGCTGTAAATGAAGTAGTGATAGCATAAAAATGAGCAAATTTAGTTAATCTATCCACTACGACATAAATACAATCACGTCCCTGCACTTTGGGAAAACCAATGATGAAATCCATAGCAATACTCTCCCATTTCTGATTCGGAATTGGCAAGGGCCGCAACAAACCAGCTGGAAAAGAATGTTCATTTTTATTCTTTTGACAAGTAGAACATTCTCTTATGTAATTCATGACCTCTTCCTTCATCCCTTTCCAAGCAAACCTTTCTCTTATTTGCTTATAAGTTTTGAACTTGCCTTGGTGACCAGCAAGAGGAACATTATGAAAAGACTGAAAAATCTTCTTCTTAAGCTTGGATTCGGGTACCAAAAAGATCCTACCCTTGTACATAATCAACCCATCAATCAACTTATACCTTTCATCATTCAAGTGACCTTCTATAATGCTGGTTGTGAACTGATTTTTTGCATAATCAGCAGCAATCAACTCTTTCCAATCTGCTGAAAGCTCACAAAGTGACTGC
>CM021100.1:920749242-920838005 GCA_007115665.2 Sequoiadendron giganteum
TATCTATTCTTGATGGTCTTCTAATTCAATGCGCGATAGTCAACACACATACGCATTGTACCATCTTTCTTTTTGACCAATACTACTGCTGAAGCAAAAGGGCTTTTGCTTGGCCGGATGAACCCCACCTTCAAGAGCTCTTTGATGGTATTTTCTATCTCATCTTTCTACTTCTTTGGATAGCGGTATGGAGTAGTGATGACCGGCTTTGCACCCTCTTCTAACTCAATCACATGCTCACACCCCCTTTCAGGTGGTCTTCCCCGGAGGTAAATCACCAAAAACCTTGCTCTTCTTAGAAAGTAGAGCTTGAATATCAGGCGGGTACTACCTTTTCTCTTCAACTGGATCAGCTGGTAAGATCATACATTCTGCTGCCCATTCAACTTGATCATGACGGATCAGCCTCTCCATTCTTTTTAAAGACACTATTCGAGGGCCTCCATTGGACATCCCTCTCAAAACAACCTTCTTTCCATTAGCTTGGAATTTCAATTCCATAGTTTGCAAATTCAAGGTGATCTCTCCAAGAGATCGCAGCCATTGTATTCCCAAAACAACATCAGTATCACCAATTCCAACAACATAAAAGTCATCTTTTACCTCGTAATTTCCCAATTGCATGGAAAAATTTGGAATTTTCCTTCTGCAAGATATGGTAAAACCATCTGCTACCATTACCTTGAATCCTTCGAACTCTTCAGTCTTCAAACCCCTTTTGGTAACTAATCCTTCATCAATGAAATTATGAGTTGCTCCTGTGTCAATTAGAGCAACAATCCTTTGAGAACCAACCACTCCACGAATTCGAAAGGATTCATTCTTTTGGAAACTAGATAGTTGGGCAAAGGCAGTACCATCTCCAATCTTTGGCTCCTCTTTTGGAGCTTCTTCACTTTCACTACTTGCTGTTTTGTATTGCTGATCATACGGATCAGATTCTGATCCATAATCAGAATAACCCTCCATTTGATGTGCTTTGCTTTTTCCATAACAACGGTGACCCTTTGACCAAGGTTCACGACAGGTATAGCAAACTCCTTCCTTTCTGAGTTGATCACGGAGTTGATCTGATATCCTTTGGGGATACTCATTGGGCTGACTTGGAGGAAACTTCTTTTTATCCTTCTTGAAAGGTTTAGACTGAAATTTTGGCCTTGGAGCAGCCAACTCCATGCTCCTTGCTTTCTTGATTGCTTCATCCAAGGTTGATGGATCAAAAGCTTTGACCCATCCCCTCAAAGGCTCCATTAGTCCTTCAACAAATAGTACCACAAGTCTTCTCTCACTAATGTTGGGCACCATTACTGACAATCTTTGAAAATCAGCTACATAATTTTCTAAAGATTCTTGTTGTTTCAACTGCGCCAATTCTCGGAATATTCGTTTGATATATTTTGAAATTGAGCACGTGTGATACATGTTCCTTCTACTTCTCCGAGTAAAACTCTTCTTATTGCGTTGCCTATTGTATTAGCTTGACCTTTGCGAAGCGAAGATAGAGTGAAACGACCATAATTAAAACGCTTATTCTCTGTTATGAATTCCACGCACTTTAATTTTGGTATCTTTGGTATCAAATCTTTCAATCAGTTTGTTGGTAAACTCTTCGTAGGTACGGATAAGGTTATGGCCAAGAGTAACCAAACCGTGAGTCCACCATTCGTGAGCCACTCCGTCCAAGTGTAATGTGGCAAACTTAATTGCATATTCCTCCGGCATTGGTCTAAGTGAAAGATAGTTATCCAATTTCTGCACCCATGCCTTGGCTGTACACTTATTACTACCATCAAAATGGTCCAAGGTGATCTTTCCCAAAGCCTGTTGAAAATCATTTCTATGATTCATTGGAGGACGATGTTCATTCCTTCCACCATTTTTACTACTCCTTTGATTCATGAATTGATTAAAGGTCCATGCATCTCTCATATCAGATGGTAAAGAGATATACTCCATATATGTCTGTCTAGCTTCATCAGCAAAAGGTATCCCAACTTCTGGTGGTGGTTCTTCTTTCGGAGTGAATGTAGGGAGAAGAGGTCTAGATGAAGACCCTCTTGTGATTGTAACATGCTGTCCAACAGTTCTATCCCTTTCATTTACCACTGAACCATTATGACCATCAGGACCATAAGTTCCATTAACACCACTGTTACCACTGTTTTCACCAACTTGATTCTATTGGGGCTGAGCATTGTTATGACTAGCTTGCTGATCCAATTTAGCTAGCAAACGTGCCATCATGTCTAACATGTTGTCAAACTTCTTTTCCGTTCTAACATCTTTTTCTTCCATTGAAAGTCTGGGCTCTTCTGACATTCTTTCAACTGCTTTACCCATCTCTCTCAAAGCTTCTGACAATGTCTTTGCTTCTGGCATAGGTGGGAACTGTATCTGAGATCTGGCCTGATTTCTGATGAAGTATCTGGTTTCTCTGTCACTCATTTGTCCACTGAATGGCTGAAAGTCACAGGATGGCAGAAACTTTTGCTCTGATACCACTGAAATATTCTCCCTCAAATTTTTTTGATTTTCAATAACAAATACAATGTAACCAAGCACCCGTTAAGGTCAGCGTAAACCAAAACGTTGCATGAAGAACTCTAACTAAGAATGCGCCCTAAAACTACTTATGGAGGAGGGGCAAGCATATGGTCAGAGGATCCCTAGGATCTACTGAATCAAAAGTTACAAAGATTATAATTGAAAGAGAGAGTTTATACTCAACACCAAGGATGTGCACTCAAGATCCTTTAACAGGCGAGGTGCTAACATATGGTGGAGTGCTAATTACAGAATTGAAAGGAAATAGGTAGATAACCAGCCATGAGAGAAATTACAAATAACAATTCATCCGTTGCGGCAGACATCCACTCAAGAGTGAGAATTCTCCACTTTCCTGTAATGTCCCCAATTTCGCCCTACTCTCTTCATTTGGATTTAGCCTATTTCCGGAAATCCGTAGGCTACTCAGATGTGCAAATTAGGGTTTCCTATTTTATAGGGGTTCTAAAGAAGGTTTGCATGAATAAGGATTGCGAATTCTTTTTGGGTTTTCAGAGAGATTCGTAGTGGTATGACCTGCAAAGGCATTTGGCATCTTTTCAGAATTTACTATTTTTAGTAAGTTCTATTTCTGGCAGTACCATCTTGGGCAGTAGCATCTACAGTCAGTTTAGTTTCCATTTCGAGCAGTGCAGTTTGGAGCATAATTGGCTTTCAGCATTTTGAGGCCATTTTGGTGAAATAATATATTTCAAGGCATTAATGTTTTAATTTCAAGTTGACCCCTTGGCCTAGCTCATTAACTTCAAGTTGTGTTTAAAAGGTGGCCATGAGGGGGGACGCCTTCATGAAGGAAATATTAAACATTTAATAAAGTTTATTTATGCCTTGAAGTGGACGCCATTCTAAGAGGGATTAAATATTTGTGAATTATAAAATATTTCAAAAGGGAACTTTTGGCGTCCCATTCTTGGAGGAGTTTTGGGAATTTGTAAAGTCACCTCTTTTTCTATAAAAGAGAAGTCTTGCTCCAGCTTTTGGGATTTTTGGAAAATATTGTAAAGTTATGCTGCTGGTTTGAAATCCAGAATCTGGCTAAGGGAAAGCTTAGCAAATTCTATTCCACTCTTCGGACTTGAAACTATGGTTCCCTAGATGATGGATTGAGAGTGTGCTTCATTCAGAAGTGCATATTGAGCTTCAAAGTGGAGAATTGTGGTGTGTTTTCCAGATTTCAAGTTGTTGATATTTACACAGCTGAAAGTTGAATTTGTTAACAGCTTCTTGTATCATTTTATTCTCGTTATGGGCATTCAATAATATCATTACTAAGGTCATGACGACCCTTCTTAGCAAATTCCAGATTTTATTTCAAAGTGTATGATTTTTACTAGCAAAATCGCCCTTGCTAGGGCCGTACCTTCTTGTTTGCATTGGGAATTGTTCCAATAAATAAATGTTGGGTTTTTGGAGCTGTTTCTTCATCATGGCATGGGCGCCTATCCTCCAAAGTTTCATTGCACTTGGTTTCACGCAATTCGGAGGTAAATTGATTAAGATATAAGCATTTCATTGATTCACAGGTTGCTGATTTACAGTTTCAGTTTGCTGATTTTAATTATCAGACTTCAAAGAGATCATATTTTAGCTTCCTTTTCAATGTTTAAGAGCTTTCTAGATTGAGATAATCATTCTTCACATTGTGGCTTTGTCTATCATTGTAATACTCGTAAATTGCAGATTATTGGATTGTAAGGTTGTGAATTAGTAGTACTAATCCAACCATATGTTATTGCTGCATTTACTTGTAATTTCTAAAGCTAACATTAAGTACCCCTGGATTGTTTACCGCCAGCGTGGAGAATAAACTTGAATCTCTCATCTTACCCACTGTAAGGTGGAGAATTCTCACTCTTGAGTGGATGCTTGCTGCAGCAGACGAAGTGTTTAAATTGTAATCTTTTCCCCCCACTGTTTGGTGGTAATGAGGAAATTCTCTCATGGCTGGTTATCCGCCTATGTTCTTTCAATTCAACAATCAACACTCCACCATATGCTAGCACCTCGCCTGTTAAAGGATCTTGAGTGCACATTCTTGGTGTTGAGTTTAGACTCTCTCTTTTAGTTGTAATCTTTGTAATTTTGATTCAATAGATCCTAGGGATCCTCTAACCATATGCCTGCCCCTCCTCCTTAAGTGGTTTTAGGGCGCATTCTTGGTTAGAGTTCTTTCATGCAACGTTTTGGGTTAAGCTAACTTTAACGGGTGCTTGGTTACATTGTATTTGTTATTGAAAATCAAATTTTTTTGAGAGAGTATATTTCAGTGGTATTAGAGCCTGTTTTCCTGCCATCCTGTGAGTTTCAGTGCTTCAGTGATCAGATGAGAGTAAGAGAAGACCGATACTACATCAAAAAGCAAAAGAGTTTAGTTTCAGCTTCAGAAGTTTTGAAGTTGACACCGTTTCAGTGATTTGAGAAACCTTGTCTGGTCAGATTAAGGTATGGCTAATGACGAAGAGATGAATTTGACAGAGACACTTTATATGGTTGGAAAGATTCTTGACAAATAATTTCAGTCAAGGGAGAATGAAGAAAACATTCTTCATTTGTTAGAACAGTGTTTGAGGCAAGTGAAGCAATTACCCTCGGAGGAAATGCAGTTGGCATTAGCTCCTGCTGTGACTTTTTTGAATCAGCCCCATTGGCTGAGGCATCCTGATGAAGAAGTAAATTTGTTGGTTACTTCATGCCTTGGTGAAGTGATGAGAATTTTGGCACCTTTGGTGCCCTATGATGATAAAATTATGAAGAGAGTTCTTCATATGTTCGTGGAAAGTTTTCAAGATCTTGATGAAACTGATAGCAATCAGTACTCCAGAAGAGTTGCTATACTGAAGATCTTTTCAGAATTCAAAATAAGTGTGTTGCTGATAGATTTGGGTATGTAAGATCAAATATATTATTTGATTCATTACTTCTTCATTTCAACTTGGAGTGAACAAGAGGAGGATGTAGTTGCAACAATGAGAAATATTTTGATCTTAATTATCAATGAGTTGGATGATATTCCTAAAAACATCCTATCCTTTTTGCTAAACATTCATGAACAAGAAGGAAAGAATTCCTCTACTGTTGGTATGTTGATCAGAGATTTATTCATTCAGTGTGAGAGAAAATTGTAGCCACACTTGAAGAAGACAGAGCAAAAAAAAGAGGAAGCTATTAATGTAGAAGATGGAAATAAAATATTGTTTCTCAATGATTCTAAGGTTGTATCCCAAGAAGTACCTATTGATATGCAGCTATCCGCACAAGTTGGGGATGAATGCAAAGAGGCAACAACAGTTTTGATTTCCCATGAAGATTTCATGTCAAAGAATCAAGGAGACCTCCTTGGTATGTTTGTGACTACAAATGAAGAGATCAATATTATACTTTCACATGAAGTTCTTATTGAAGGTAAAGAGGATATAATTTTCAAACCAGCTAATAGTGATGATTCCTTACTTCATTATAATAATGAAGATTCATGTGGTTTTGAGTTTGGTCATCAAACTAAGATCTTGAAGAAAGATTCTCATGAAGATTTCAGCTTTGTTGAGTTGGGAGGTGTCTCATTCAAAGAGTCACCATTTCAAGTGAAGTTCGAAGGGCAGTTTCCTTTTGATAAAAATAATCAGCCTTTCGGCATTTGGGATCCGGGTGTGAAGGCACCTAATTTTGTTAATGAATGTGTATGGGATAAATTTCCCTTTGATCCCAATAAAGAACAAAATTTTGATTTCACTGCAAGCTTTGATATGGCCCTTGGAGGAGAAAATGTCTTTGACAAAGAAGCTTGCATGGGTAAGCCCCATAATGAATCCTGTAAGATGGTTGCAGCCACTAAGGAAGAATTTGTTGCTGCTAAAACTTCTAGGACTGTGATCAATAATGACTCATTGATCAAGTTGGGGGCTTTTTCAGTATATAGTCAAGGAGACAGTGAAGGGGAAATGGAACTTGAAGACCACAGGGCCCTTGATGATGAAGTTTTTAAAGAGGTTATCAAATTCAAATCAGATTTACCACATCATGAAGCTGATTATAAACAAAGGCCTGAAGAATTGGTAGGATTTGATTCTCTTCATGACCTTGAGCATTTTCAGTTAGTGGGTGGTGAAAGACAAGAATCCTGGAGCAGCTATGGGGGTAGCAAAGACAAGAAACAAAGTTATGATTTTGAAATACAATTGATCAGCAGTTCACCATCCTTGCACTTTTGTGAGTGGAAAGGTCAATTCATGTTTTCCATTGAGGATGAGGTGCATGCCTTTTTCAGATTTGACCGCTCATATAGTTCGATTGAAGAGAGACAGGAAGGAGTTTGGGATAGAGTCACTCTCTTTAATCAGCAATTTATTAAAGACTCCTTAGTGATTATGAAATCAGAGTATCTATGCTGGATTAGAGATCGGGATTACGCCTACGAATTCACAAAGAAGATCATTGGTGTTTTTCAAAGAAGTGAAAGAAAGGTTGATAAGCTTACCCTTGAGCTTGAATCAACAAAGTGCATGATAGAGAATGCTCAGTTGGGTGTAATGGAGGTTGGAGACCAGCTAGCTGATTTCAAACATCTCAGAGAATGTGAGGACGAGTTCTACTCTGTGATTGATAATCCTCCAAGCTTGCTTGTAAGTGGATGCATAAGAGGTTTAGAGAATTCAATCTCCATATGGGAAGTGTTGATTCATGACGACTTCCCCATTTTTGACACAAAGGTGTTGTCAAAACATGTTTTGATAAAACATGTTGTTTACATGCCTGACAGTTTATTCTTTGGATTGAGTAATGCTCACACTAACCTGTCTGGGGAGATGGATTTGAAGACAATGTTTGTTTCAAGCTCCCTTGTTTTTGAAGTTTTCTTGGATAAACTTCAGTGGTTCACTAAAGAAGTCAATAATTTTCTGAGTGTGCATTTGGAGTTGATTGGCACTCAGGAATGTTTTGTGAATTTCTTCAAGGGTGTGGTGGATCATTCTTGGTCAAGTATCTTTGTTTGGCACCCTCGATGTGGAATGAAAAATCTTTTGGGTTATGGTAGGAAGGTTCCTTGGAGGGATAAGGATCAAAATTTCAAAATTAATGGTGATGTTCCCTTCTTTACCAGCCACTTGATGGATCCATTTGTTCATCAACAAATGGATTGGAGAGAGATTTTGAGTAATGATTGGTTCTTTTCTGTGATGAAATCTTCAGAAAGGTTGTTTTCAGCTGTGGATATGAGCAGATGTAATATTTTGGATGCTGATTCTCAGTTTTGCAGCAGCTGTTTATCTTCTTGGATGTTGATTTTCCTTAAATGAGATCTCAAGTTGACCATTTCAGTCTTGTTCAGTAGCTGGTGCATTCATTTTCAGACTTTCCAATCTCTTGTTAGCCATGATTTTTGGTCTCAAGTGGGAGAAATGAAGATTTGGAGTGATTTGAATTTGCATCTAGAAAGTGTTTAGGTTCATCTCAGTGACTATCTTGGTACATTTACTTGTACATATGCTTGGGACAACAAACAAATGCTTGATTTGGTTCGACTTTTTGAGACTCTTGTAGGGAGATTGGTGAAAGTTTTCAGAAGCCTTCTTGGATATATCAAAATTATTCGGAGGAGGCATTATTCATCCTTGAGGAGTTCTGAGGATGAGACTGTTGAGCTTTTGCAAAGAGTTGTTTTCTTCTTTGCAAGAAGCCTTGAAGGAGTTGTTACTCTGTTTGATGCTTTGAAGAGTTTCGTTGATAAGAATATTGTTGAGATACTTAGATCATTTTTCCTTATGTCCAAAATGTTGATAGTCATTAGCATTGATGATATTAACTCCTCAGAGTTTGTTGGGCATGAGATGCTGCAGAATTATGATTTCAGTCCTTCCATGTTTTTCAGTTTGAATTCCAGGCTTGTTAAGTTTTTGAGGTTGCAAGGAAGGTTAGTGTAGTTTTGGTACAATGGCTTCATTTGTATGATCAAAGTGGTGCAGCATCAGCATGGTGGGTCTTCTCAGAGATGGACATGGGACCCTGGGATCCTATTTGTTATGGTGGGATCAATTTGGAGTGTTGCGGCATTGCTTGAGGGCAAACAATTTTGGGAAGGGCGGACTGTAATGTCCCCAATTTCGCCCTACTCTCTTCATTTGGATTTAGCCTATTTCCGGAAATCCGTAGGCTACTCAGATGTGCAAATTAGGGTTTCCTATTTTATAGGGGTTCTAAAGAAGGTTTGCATGAATAAGGATTGCGGATTCTTTCTGGGTTTTCAGAGAGATTCGCAGTGGTATGACCTGCAAAGGCATTGGGCATCTTTTCAGAATTTACTATTTTAGTAAGTTCTATTTCTAGCAGTGCCATCTTGGGCAGTAGCATCAGCAGTCAGTTCAGTTTTCATTTCGGACAGTGCAGTTTGGAGCATAATTGGCTTTCAGCATTTTGAGGCCATTTTGGTGAAATAATATATTTCAAGGCATTAATGTTTTAATTTCAAGTTGACCCCTTGGCCTAGCTCATTAACTTCAAGTTGTGTTTAAAAGGTGGCCATGAGGGGGGACGCCTTCATGAAGGAAATATTAAACATTTAATAAAGTTTATTTATGCCTTGAAGTGGACGCCATTCTAAGAGGGATTAAATATTTGTGAATTATAAAATATTTCAAAAAGGGAACTTTTGGCGTCCCATTCTTGGAGGAGTTTTGGGAATTTGTAAAGTCACCTCTAGAAAAAAGAGAAGTCTTGCTCCAACTTTTGGGATCTTTGGAAAATATTGTAAAGTTATGCTCCTGGTTTGAAATCCAGAATCTGGCTAAGGGAAAGCTTAGCAAATTCTATTCCACTCTTCGGACCTGAAACTATGTTTCCCTAGATGATGGATTGAGAGTGTGCTTCATTTAGAAGTGCATATTGAGCTTCAAAGTGGAGAATTGTGGTGTGTTTTCTAGATTTCAAGTTGCTGATATTTACACAATTGAAAGTTGAATTTGTTAACAGCTTCTTGTATCATTTTATTCTCGTTATGGGCATTCAATAATATCATTACTAAGGTCATGACGACCCTTCTTAGCAAATTCCAGATTTTATTTCAAAGTGTATGATTTTTACTAGCAAAATCGCCCTTGCTAGGGCCGTACCTTCTTGTTTGCATTGGGATTTTTTCCAATAAATAAATGTTGGGTTTTTGGAGCTGTTTCTTCATCATGGCATGGGCACCTATCCTCCAAAGGTTCATTGCACTTGGTTTCACGCAATTCGGAGGTAAATTGATTAAGATATAAGCATTTCATTGATTCATAGGTTGCTGATTTATAGTTTCAGTTTGCTGATTTTAATTATCAGACTTCAAAGAGATCATATTTTAGCTTCCTTTTCAATGTTTAAGAGCTTTCTAGATTGAGATAATCATTCTTCACATTGTGGCTTTGTCTATCATTGTAATACTCGTAAATTGTAGATTATTGGATTGTAAGGTTGTGAATTAGTAGTACTAATCCAACCATATGTTATTGCTGCATTTACTTGTAATTTCTGAAGCTAACATTAAGTACCCCTGGATGGTTTACCGCCAGCGTGGAGAATAAACTTGAATCTCTCATCTTACCCATTGTAAAGTGGAGAATTCCCACTCTTGAGTGGATGCCTGCCGCAGCAGACGAAGTGTTTAAATTGTAATCTTTTCCCCCCACTGTTTGGTGGTAATGAGGAAATTCTCTCATGGTTGGTTATCCGCCTATGTTCTTTCAATTCAACAATTAACACTCCACCATATGCTAGCACCTTGCTTGTTAAAGGATCTTGAGTGCACATTCTTGGTGTTGAGTTTAGACTCTCTCTTTCAGTTGTAATCTTTGTAACTTTGATTCAATAGATCCTAGGGATCCTCTGACCATATGCCCGCCCCTCCTTCTTAAGTGGTTTTAGGGTGCATTCTTGGTTAGAGTTTTTTCATGCAACGTTTTGGGTTAAGCTAACCTTAACGGGTGCTTGGTTACATTGTATTTGTTATTGAAAATCAATTTTTTTTGAGAGAGTATATTTGATTTCCGGTGGGTAATATGAGAGATACAAGTTAATTCTCCACACTGGCGGTAAACCATCCAGGGGTACTTAATGTTTGCTTAATAAATTACAAGTAAATGTAGTAAGAACATATGGCTGGATTAGTACTACTAATTCTCAACCTTACAACCAAATAATTTGCAATTACAATGATAGACAAAGCCACAATGTGAAGAATGATTATCTCAAACTAGGAAACTCTTAAACACTGGAAGGAAAGCTAAAATTTGATCTCTTGGAAGTCTGATAATAAAAAACAGCAAATTGAAACTGTAAATCAGCAACCAGACTATCAATGAAATGCTTATATCTTTAGCAATTATACCTCCGAATCAAGTGAAGTTGAATGCAATGCACCTCTAGAGGTTAGGTGCCCATGCCATGGTGAAGAAACAACATCAAAAAGCTGCCATTATTTTACTTGCACAATTCCCAATGCCCTCTGAATGGTATGACCCTTGGGAGGGGCGATTTTGCAAGAATAAATCACACACTTCGAAATTAAATCTGAAAATTGCTGAGAATGGTCGCCATGACCTTAGAAATGATATTATTGAATGCCCATAACAATATTAAAAATCATACAATAAGCTGTGAACAAAATCGACTTTCGGCTATGTAAATATCAGCAACATGAAAACTGGAAATCACACCAAAATCTACCACTTTGAAGCTCTATCTGCTAGTCTGATTTGAGAAGCAGCTTGAAATCAATTAGGTTTTATCTTGCAAACATGAAATTGAGTTGATACTAGGAGGTCAACATTCCTCGAAGTGCAAAATGAGTAGTCATTTCGACAGCATAATTTTAGCATAAACATGAGATAACAAATGCTGGAGCAAAGCCTCATTTTTAAAGAAGATGGGATGACTCTTCAAATTCCTCAGATGGGACACCAAAAGCCTTACATATTTTAATTTAAAAAATGAATTAATCTTCTCCAAAAGGCATCCACTTTATGGCAAAAGAGACTTTAATAAAAGTCATTAAATTTCTTCATGTAGGCGCCCCCTTTCAAGCCCCTCTTTTAAACACAACTTAAGTTAACACCTTAGGCCAAGGGGGTCAATTTAAGATTAGAACAATTTGCCTTGAAAAGAAGAATTTCATTAAAATAATGCTTTTAAAAGGCCATAGCTCAACTTAGAAAAACTGCTCCAACAAGACATAATGAGTTGAAGACTGACAACTACCAACTGCCAAAAATAGTATTTACTATAAATAGTAAACACCAAGGAAAGACCACAAAACCTCCAAGCAAGGAACCCCTTGATTCACCTCAATGAACCTATGGGACTTTGGAATAGGCTGATGAGCAACTGATAGGATCACTGATGAAACGAAGACATTACATCATTCAACATAAGAGTGCTTTTGCCTGAAATTTTTGCACATGCATTGTCTCCAAACCGTACTATACTACCATTTGTTTTCTTCAATGTGAGAAACTTGCTTTTGTCTCCTGTCATATGTCTAGAACAACCACTATCAATGTACCATTGATCACTGTTATTCTGTGGAAGTAGGGCTGTTTGCACAATCATAGATTTCTCTTTTTGTACCTCTTTCTTCTTCCTCCAAACCTTGTTATTGACTTCTTTTTCAGCCACTTGTTGCTCTTTCTTTTTACTTTGCTTGAAAGATTTTGCAAAATTGCTTCTACAAGTCTTTGCAGTTTGACCAAAGTTATTGCATTTGTAACATATAACATTGTAATTCATCAAAGGAGCAAAAGAGTTCCTATTTATAAATCTGAAACCATTTCTTGCATAAACTCTACAGTTCACCGCCTTGTGACCAAAACGATTGCATGAAAAACAATACCCATAAAAGAAAGAATTTTTAAACCTAGTCATATGAGGTTGCCTTGAAATAGGAGGTCTTCTGAAAGTGCTGTTTCTGATTTTTGATTGCGAACATTTGGTGCTATCAAAGTTGTTCTTTTGCTTTTCTTCGTTTGCAGGCTTGGAACTTTGACCTTCAAATCCAAATCCACCTTCATCAGCAAAAGACTTTTGTGAGCTAAGACTTTTGTGATCTAAGGATCTTGTCTAATGACATAGAACTTTTCTGATTTTTCATCTCATTATTCAGCTGCAACATTGATTTGTCTAATTTCTTGAGAGAAACTATTTCGGCTTCAAGTCTTTCATAGTTTTCTTCCTTCATTTTGAGCAGATTTTTAACATCTTCTTCAATCTTTCTGGCTTCTTCAATCTGAAGTTTTAGATCAACAATTTTCTTTTCAGCTTCTTCAAGAGCTTGATATGCAATAACCTTAGATTCATTGTCTTTTTGCTGTTGTAATTTCAACTTCTGATTTTTCTTCCTCAGTTTTTTGATTTCACTTAGTGCACTAACAAGTTTTGCTTCAAGATCTACTTCTCCTTCTTCATCATATTGCTTGTCTTCTATATCTTCATCTTCAATCTCAAGCATATTTACTTCTTCAGCCATAAATAAGATTTCTTCTATTGAAGACACTTCATCACTATCATCTGATGAACAACTTTCCTCTTTGGAATAGAGGCTCTTCTTGAATTTTTGAAACTTCTTCTCTTTTTCCTCTATACTTCTTGTTGTTGAACTTGGGCTTCCTTTCATTGTTGCTGTCCTCATTCTTCGCATATGGACATTTTGATGCAAAGTGTCCTACCTTCCCATGGTTGAATCATTTGAAAGGTAACTTGCCTTTGTATTTTCCCGAACCCGTCTTCAATTTCCTCATAAGTGTGCCTCATCAGTATTTGAATCTTCATCTGAACTATCATTGGTTGCATCCTCCTTGTCTTTTCCCCTTCTTGAAACTTTAAAGGCTGCCTCCTTTTTTGTAGATTGATTGGGAATCCTTCTCATCTCATAGGTTGTGAGAATACCATGTAATTCATCTATTGTCAACTTATCAAGTTCCTTCATCTCCTCAATAGCTGAAACCTTTGCATCAAAACACAAAGTAAAGGATCTCAATATCTTCTGAACAACAGTGGACTCCTCAACCTTCTCTCCTAGACCTTTGATTGTGTTGACAATATCATCTACACGAAGTAGATATGCAACAACATTCTCATCTTCTTGCATTTTAAGACTTTCAAAATGTCTTCTATGTGCCTGAAGCTTTGCCTTCTTGACTTTATCATCTCCTTCATAAGTTTTCTTAAGTTTGTCCCAAATTTCTTGAGTTGTATCACAGTGCATGACCTTAACAAATTCAGATTCTTCCAAACCACAAAGAATGGCATTCACTGTTTTGGCGTTGTGTTCAAAAGCCCTTTTTCCATTTGCATTCGTTGGAGGAGTTGCTGGAATTGTATAACCATTTTCCACAATTTGCCATATATCAAAAGCAAGAGACATCAAATAAGTGCACATACGTATGCTCCAAAAGGCGTAGTTAGAACCATTGAACAAAGGAGCTCTGTTTGTAGCAAGATCTTCATTTGAACCCATGTGTGCTATCAGGATCTACCTCCAAGCATTTAAGCTCCCTTTCCGAAGGACCCTCGCTTTGATACCAATTGAAGAGCACATAGAAAATATTGAGAGGGGCGGGGAGGGGTGAATCAGTATTTTAAAATATTTAACACTTGAAACCATAAAAATTAGCAAACAAAACAATAAGAGCAAACATCAAGCAAGATGAACACTGATATCATGTGGAAAACCCTTTTGGGTAAAAAACCATGGCAGAATTGTTGCTTTCATTAACATCAAAGGGAACCAACCCAAATTACAAAAGTGAGCACCAACTCATTGGAAGCACCAACTTCGAACAACTGAAGCACCGACTTTGAACAACTGAAGCACCAACTTCGAACAACTGAAGCACCCACTCTAGCATGAGCACCAACTCACTGAAAAATCTCACAACTTTGCAATTCTGATTTATTGACTCAAAACGCATCCTTGCGTACACATATTCTCTTCAAACTGGGAACTATCATAATCCGAACATTACCTCAATTTGCATATTGCTGCAAACTGAATGCTACCTCATCAAACTTGCAATCTCAGAATATAAAGTCTGCACCTTTTAGCTCACACAACAAACACCTTATGTAATTTGTCTCTAAACTCTTTTACACACCAACGAAGAACAGTGTTAGCAGTCCTTCAAACAAAGTAAATGCAAGAGCATCACGAAAGGATACAACTAAAGATTCTTTGTTTTCAAAACAAGGTGATTTCATCACATCTCCCATGCTGATGATTTAGATGCAATGAAACAACCACAACTGCCTATCACTCATGCATCTATCTCAAGATAGATTTCACAATTCCCCAAAAGGCATACAATAATGAAAACGACAGAGGCTATATCTTCGACCATAAATACTAAGACTTCACACCATATGCACGAAGATGACTCGTTACACATCTTCACTCAGCTCGTCACATTGAAGAATAGAACAAAAAAGCATTATACACATCTTCGTCTTAAACCAAGAATGGAGAATGGAGAATGGATGATACCAAAATCTGCGATCATTAACAATGTTACACAAAATTCGACCCAACCAATATAAATAATATTTCCCTTGAAACTGTCGCACCAAAAATGAAGACTTCACGTAAGGCTGAATTAATTCACACGTCTCCAAACACCTTCCCACCCATGAACTCGGTCTAGGAATGGTTTTCAGACAGACTGCACTCCTTGAGACTCATGCCTTGAATGAGAAATGCAGCTTGACCTCTAGAAGATATCAATGCTTTTAAGAGTGATCACGACTCCAAGTATGGCGGCTAGTATGGTCGCAACCTTTAGCTAGACAAGCGGACTGTTATTCCATCCCAAATTCCTTTCACGTCCTTAGTTGCTAATATCCAAACTCCAATCACATTGACGCCCCACAAATCCCTTTTGCCGTGGTTGGAGATTAACCATCCATAAATCACCCAATTTTAGAAAAACATTCAAAAAGAATGGACTGTGATATATGAATGCCCACGTCGAGGCCCAAGATAACAGTCGCAACTCCCTCATATCAATTAAGAAAACAAATATTGGACGTTACAAAAATGAATATAGCAAAGAGGTCCATATCATCGATCATGGTAACTTTTTCACTACAGCCAATTGCAGATAGACGTTTTTAATTAATAACCCGATTTGTCACACATCCACCCACTACAATCAAGGAAAACTGTAGTCATCACCAAGAATAGAGTCAATGATGCAAAATAGAATTAAACGCATGTCAAGGATAACATTCAAGCCGTCACCTTTGAAAGAACATGTCAGAGGCATTAGATTTAAACAAGCAGCCCTATACACAAGAATCCACAGATGACATTCAAGCCGTTAGAGAAAAAAGACTTCATTGACACTTCAAATCTGACATGGTACAATGAACAAGTTTGCTGACACAAAGGTCTGCCACTTTGCTGACTCAGATGGTTGAACATTTTAGTTGCACTCAAAATCTAAGCAGTTCGACAATAGTAATCCAGGCAATTGTAATAAGAAGTAATGAATAATCAACAACTTAACAAGCTAAGAGGTACTCTAGTATTTCATTCCAATTCTCTTTTCATGTATGCAACTGTAGTAGAAGAATATCCCATGTTTACAAAGTCCCATTTAATAGAATTCAATGATGTGTTAAATGAGCTTGCCATAACCAAACATACTCATCTGCTGAAGTGAACTAAGTGCCTTTGACATCAATGACAAAATATTCAACAATGAATACTTGCAATGCCTTGCCTTAGTGGATGTTATGTCTCTTTGCATTAAGTCCGACCTTTCATAATACCCGACGCCAATCTCATACAAGTGCAAGTCTGTCTCTAGTTCAAATGCCTGCAAACTTCATTGATGTAGGCTGTATTCTCCTTCAAAATGGGTGGCTAGGGCAATTAATTGAAAATAGGGCGTCTAGATGAAAACCAATCCTTGCTCTTGAGTAGAATCAATTAGTATTTGCTCCACAAATGTATTTCATAAATCTCTCACCTTTAGCACAATTTTGAAATGAAACTTTTAAAATTTCTTCACAAACTCCAAATGTTTGGCACACCTGTGAATCTTGTATGAATCCACCCGGTAATTGGCTAGGAGGGTTTATGTCCTTGAAACCAATCTTATTAGAGTGTTTTGTCCTATGGTAGAAGATGAAAAATTGCTCACTCTCCAAAGTTGGGGTTTTACAAATGAAAAATGCAAACAATGAATTTTCTCAGCTCCTCTTCCCCTTTTATACACTTTTTGGAAATAAATAAATATTATTTCCCATAACTCTTCATTTTTCCTCCAAAAGTGACTATAATTTAACTTTATGTTTTGGGCCCCATAAATAAGCCATTTTTTAATGGAACTGTCCAGTTTAGTAAAAATAATTAATTAAATATAAGTTGTCTAAAAAATGGCTTTATTTAGACAACTAAATTTAATTAATTAATTAATTTTTCCCTTTTTACATTCCACATAGCCAATGGGAATTAAAATAGGCTAAGGGTCTCTGCTAGTTGTTTATGCTTGCGAAGGGGACATACATGAAGTATCACAACTTTCCATGGAGACATCTACAATGAAATCACCCAACCCAACTATGCTTTCCTATAGCCCATACAAGCAATATCAATCCCTAACAGTGCGACACATTCATTGATTGATTCCCTAGAATATACTCTTACGAACCAAGGTAAAAAATTGGTTCAAAGACCAACTTTTATTACCTTTTTGCAATCTTGAATTTATAGCATTTCAATTACATACATTTTGGCAAGCCAAGGGTTGTAAGATTCTTTTGCTAGTCAAAGCATTCAATGCACTAGCACATCCTCATATAATGAAACTGTCCTTGGATTTGGTGCTCAATTGATTGGGGGTAGCTAAAATGTCCGTCTCATGTTCAGAGAGTAGCCAAGGACTTGGTTATAAACCTCCAACATCGAGGGTTTTCATTTATGGCGTTGAGGAGTCCATATCTACCTCTATCATTTTCACATGGCTTCATGTGTGGATCTATGCCTTCGATAGGCTCAATGTCACATTGGTGAGATTTCAAGGAGTGTTCATGTCCATTGCATTCATTTTTGAGTATTATTGACACTTTTAAAGGTGCATGGGAGGTAGGTGGAATAATGAGTATGAGCATTGGGGACTTGCAAATACTCATGCTTGATTGGTGCATAGAGGTGAAAAAAATTTCTAGGCCCGACGGTTGGGATTTCAAGAAACCACCTATTGAGATGCCAAGGAGGATCGAGAAATGGGAATTGGGGCTTTGGGATGTCACATGACGATTTTACACTAGGGGGATGAGTGCATTATAAATCTCAAAAGTTCAAAAGAGGAGAAGGCACAAGGGGGAGTAGGATTGAGGCACATGCATACTCGCTATCATGAGGAGAAATGTAGAAAGGTAGGTGAAATCTCAAGGGCTCGAGGAGAAATGATTAACAGAATGGCAAGGGCCTAGGTTTGGGGGTTGTAAAACACATGGTGCATTTTGGGGAAGAGGGGATGAAAATGTCTGAAAGCCTACAACAAGAGTGAGAGTGGTTGAGGATTGAGGAAAAGTAATACTCGATGCCAAAGTAAGATGAAGCAAGATCAAGGCTAGGAGAAACTTGACACTACTTTTGTGAAGGTAAGGAAAGAGGAAAGGGGAAGTTGTTGGGGATTAGGATTGTGTGATGTTGCATCACTTTAGGGGAATGTAGTAGACAAAGGTTGGAGAGCTTGATGAGAGGCAAAAATAAGGGAAAAAGATGGCAAGGAGACAACTAACAAGTCTGAAAGCTTGTTGGGAGGAAAACAAAGAAAGGTGAAGCATGGGGCACAACAAACAAAATGGAGAGATGTCGGAGTCTAGGGTTTGAGAGTTGAAGAAATCGTTTATGTGCTACTTAGGTGCATTCTTGAAAATTTGAAATATTAGGCTTGAAGGTGAAGAGGAAGAGCTAGGAATGGAAGTTCTGGGAACTTCATGACAAGGCACTTGGGTAGCTAGAAGTTTGAAATTCTGAAATAGACAAAGGGCTTAGAGGAAGTCTAGAAGCATGGGGTTTCAGGGAATAGAGGGAAAGCATGTTGGTATTGAATTGTCTGAAAATTTACCTTGAACCAGAAATTGAGTTAGAAAGCCTCATACATAGATTTTTTTGGATTTTTTCAACTTGGGCACACGATTGAAGTATGAGAGGAGGCAAAGCATAACAGTGTGTGTAAAGTCTACCAAAGGGGGCTCATTTTAGGAGATCTCTAATTGGTTATTAGTGATGAGTAAGGTAGGCTAAAGCGACAAATAGGAAACAAGACTTAGAATATTTTGCAATTTCAGGGCATATAAAATTGAAGCATTGAAATTAGAAGCTTGGTAAGCATGGAAGATGTTGCTTGATCTTTATGATAAACAAGATGCCTTTAAGAAAATTGATTTGCTAATGCAATTTCTAAACACAAAGCTAGATGATGAGGAGGATGTCATAGATTATGTGTCTATGTTCAAAGACATCAAGCAAGCATACCAGCCAATGGTGGGAAACTTGAAAATGACATGCTCATTTATATCATTCTTAATGGCCTTAGTTCCAATTACACAAATTTCTTGGAAATGTTCCAGCTCACAAACAAACTCAATCAAGCCAATTTTGATACTTTTTGTGAACTTCTGTTCAACATGGGTGTTTGTAATGCCCCGTAATTGGGAATGCCCTAAATTTTCCCTAAATCTTTAATTTTTAAATGAACAAATCGGTTAGAGAATACTTTTCACCTGATTGAAGCCCTGCACACAAATTAGAAACCATTTACCACAATCACACTGATTAGCAGATTATAACCATTTACCACAATAATACTAATTAGCTGATTATGATAATTAAATATTAGTAAACTCAAGGCCACATTACTAATCCAATCACAAAGTATTTAATATCCTTGGAGTGCTCAACCATAGGAGAGCATGGGAGAACGTGACTTGATGGGGTGCATAGGATCCTCTAGGCCCAAGAGCGGATATACCATCCCCCTTGGCCTCATGTGGCCCATGCCATCCATATGAGGTGGTCTACCTAGAAGGCATCCCCTTTCCGTTATCCCCTCATTTCGCCAACCCTTTCCCTCTCTCTATGGTTTGACCTCTTGTGCTGCTTCACTGTGATGGAGGGGTGAGATTACAACGGGTGCCCTGAAAATGCCACCTCTCCGTACCCCCTTGGCCTCCTTGGGACTACTTGGTCCCCCATTTTGAGGTGGCATACCTAGGAGAGTGTCCCATCACCATTCCCCTCTTGTAACCTCAACCTCCTCTATCATGGCTAAAACATTCAAGACATATGGCAAACAAATATTAATCATATTTACTGATATAAGGAAACAATCATAACAGCAATGCATCATTAGTACCTTGATCCTCTAATCAAACAATCGCAATCACATATATTAAATGGTGCTACAACTACATTATTGTAAATCAGATTTCATATCACCGATTCAAGAAATCAGACTGCTGTGCATATGCCAATTTATCATTTATTTCCAATTTAGAGGGTGCAGTCCTTTATTTCCTGTAGATGATTGCTGGTCTGTATATTCTTCCTCTTCAATCGATCTGTTCTTAATATTAAGAAGATATTGTTAGTGTAAATCAAGCGCATAAGAATCTATTATCCCTCTTCATATTAAGAAACATAACAACTTATAAGGCTCAATAATTGCTGTAAGCATCATTATTGCATAATTGTAAATTATATGTGTGTGTGTGATTGATTTCAATCTTCCCATGATCGTTTAATATGAACTAGATATGTAATGACTTTCCCTCTTCTGGTTATATTTGCTACTATACTCAGAAATCTATTCCAGATCTCTTATTTATTTTTCCCTTCATGATCTGCCTATCTGAGTGCTGATCATTTATTTATCTCCAATTGCTTCTCATATCAGACTTCTTTAGACATTCTCTGCCCTTCTGCTGTTTTAACTCAGATTTCCCATTCCTTTTTTATATATCCTCTTATCCCAAAACACAATTATTATGTATATCTTCATGTCCTAATGAGAAGACATACCTCTTCAACTATGATGCCCTTATGTAGTGACATACCCCTTTGTTTGTCAAATTGATCGCTGCTTTTCCTTTAACAAAACTGAGCACTCCTTTTATTTGTTAATATACAGAATTGTTGGATATAACTTCTGTCCTCTATGTATTAATCCCTGCCCAAACCATCATCGTTGCCTTTACAAATCATTTCTTAAATGAATTGCTATTATTTCATTAATCATATTTGCTGCTGGGTTTAAAGAATATTAATTGCCTTATAATTGTTTGTTCTCTAGTGTATGGAATCGCTGCCTCAAATTCCTCCTTTAAATATAAGTTTGGGTGATCATATTTAACTTAACAATCTGTCTTAATATATATATTATTTTAACTTAACAATCTGCCTTAATACATATATTATTTTATGTTTAACATTAATATGTTAACATTATACTATTATAATTATAATAATATTAAGTTGTTAACATTAACATTAATATTCTTATTTATTTTATTTTATTTATTTGCTTGCAAGTTCGGGGCATGACAGTGTTAGTTTTCTGAGGAAAATTTTTTCATACAAAATTGAAGAAGCCTTTGTTGTAGCCACACAACACAAGCATAAAAATTCGAAGAATAGGTTACCGAAGTAGAATTATTTTTTTTGTCACCTTTATTGTGATGACCCCATAGATTCTTCTTCTTCTTCCTTCTCCAACATTGATAATGCCAAGCCCCCTAGCAGGAAAAGGAATAAGAAAGCAATCAAGTGTTTTGTGTGTGGAAAAACAAGACATTATGCAATGCTCTTTTAGGAAAGTCAAAGGAAAAATACACGTACACTATGTTGGTCCTTCTTAAGAGGAAAGAACAAGATAAGTTGAAGATGATTACCAAACACAAGATGAGATTAAACATGCATTCTAATTAAGGTGGTGGGTTGAAATGGAGGTTGGAGGAACATTTCCATCTCTAGTTAGCTTTTCGCTTAGCAATTTTGGTAGGAGTAGATGGCTTTCAATTTTTTTTTGGTGTGTATGTTATAGTTTTGGCTTTCTAGAGTATTCCATTTTAGTTTTTAGCTTTGGAGCTTTGATGAGGAGTGAGGTGGTGTGGCTGCTAGCATTTTTCCTTCATGACTGCTAGGGAGGAGGTTGAAGGTTTTGGTGATCAATATTGATTGACAAGTTTGGGGAGCAAAGACATCTACCTAAAGATTATAGGTACAGGGTCACTGTGCTTGAACGATGTATATGTTGTTTACATTGCATGCATGATATATATTATAGGAACAAAACGGGTCACTGTGGTTGAACAAAGTATATGTTGTTTACATTGTATGCATGATATTATCAAAGGCAAGTTGAATCAGTGATGCCTCAACATGATTGTGTTAGGGTAATAAGGCATAGGTTGACAAGTATCAATTATAAATTTTTAGGAAACTAGGTTAGCATAGTTGTAGAATAGGTGTTAGAGGCTCCAAATCATCTTATTGTTTCCCCTTTCAGTCAAGTGGGGTTTGTTTTATGTTTATGTTTGTATGTGTTGTTATTAGAGTCATGTATCTTTTTATTGAGACACCCCCTTTTTCATTGGGTCCTTCTATTATGTCTTGGCTAGTATGTTATAATCTTGTGTCAATGTCTTATTTATATTTTGTTTCTTGTTCAGGAGTTAGTTTTCCCATTAGGTGGTCTAGGAAGTTGTGTGGGAAAGGCTCTTATATTATATATATGGCCTTTGCCATTCCTTGAAAATCTTTGAGAAATTAATCTACATACTTGAAAGAACAAAGATTGAACTCTAACACCCTATCTTATAAATGTTAAGAAATAGAAGAAATTAAGAAACTAGGTGTTTTCTTTCTTTAAGTGTGTTTACTAATTATGAGTCAATTTAGATGTTTAAATTATTAGAGAAACAGTCCTAATTTGATCTAAACTAACAAACACAAGAGTTTTGACTGGAAATACAAATTGGAAAGCAAACTAGGAAATGAGAAAGGAAAAAAATAAAAAACGTAACTTATGCACTTGGAAATTAGAAAGTGATGAAGTGAAAAGGCTTAAAAATGTTTTAGAGATGTTACTAGAAAGTTTGGAGGCTGTATGATTAGTATTTTGGCAAAGGGTGAGTTTGACTATGGTAGGGGGTGCAGATGTTCTATTAACTGTGTAGGGGGGTGCAGATGTCTTAGGGGGATGAGTTTGGCATTGTGTTGAAGTTGCACAAAACTAAAACTCATGGTTCTTGAACCATCTTAGAGTTTAGAAATGCTTGTCACTTGGTCCTATTCAACACAAAGAGGAAGAGATAATAGAGGAAAGGTGGTCAAAACATAAATTTTTTAAATAACACTAGGAGAGAAGAGAAACTGGATTAGCTGCACTTGTCAAAAATTGAAATTGAAAGTTGATATGACCTAAGAATGATTGAGAGGGATTTCTGGGAATGTTTGGAGGGAGAACTTAACAAAATCAGTTTCATTGGTCAAGGGTTGCAGGCACTAGCAAGAATGTCCCATAGGGCGCATGACTGACATAGTGGTAGAATGCTTTGAAACTTTTACAGAATGTTTGTCAGGTCTTTTGATGCATTTTTGTCTCTTGTCACTTCCTTCAAATCTGCATATGCTCTCACCTTGACCATACTGGGATCTGGGTGATCAGAAAGTGGGATGGAAGTTGATTTGCATCTCTATTTCAGTTGATAATATTTTCAAAACAATAAATCTAGGGTGGTTATTACAATGATACTTATTGTGCTATTTAATTTGTAATGGAGATTGATTAGTTTCTTAATTTTATTTCCAAATAAATTCTCCTTCCAATCTTTTTTCTTCTACCATGGGAAGCCAATTAGTAAGATGATTTTTATTGAAGTAATTTCAGAGTACTCAATTAGAATTTAGCGATGTGTAACAAATTGGATTAATTTATATTCCAATTTATAAACAAAAAACTATCCTCTACTTTTGACTCGTTAAAAAATTAAAACAAGATCATTATGTGATTGTTGTAGTCCTCTGTAGAGAAATTGCTTTCTCTAATAGGAGAATGCTATATAGCATGTATTGGGGGTTATAGGGAGGTTTGCACAAGCAATGGTAATTTCTGGCTAAAACTTATAGAAATCACCTCTTCTTGGAAGATCAATTGTAATGTCCCCTTATTGATTGATCTTGACTTTACTTTTAATCTCCTAAATCAGGGTATCCCAATAGTCCTAATTTTAAGGATAAACTTCCATCTTATTAGAGCAACCTTCAAGACCACTATTGACTTGATTATCAAACCTATATATATATATATTGATGATGACTAATAATAAGCTGATAAGTATGAGAGGATATCTGTTATAAACTCTTATATATAATCTGCTGTTATAACTGTTTTAGGGGTGCAATTTCTGATATCTTTATTGTATTACATGTATTTGCTAGTTGAGCAAACTGATGTCTATCTTGTTCGCTGTTTCTGATTTTTGCTGAGTAATAATCTAAACCAATCCCCTGTTGTTGCTGGCTATTTTCATTCCTTCCTTATTCACCTTTTATTTCTTGTTCCATCTATATCTCTTTCCAATCTGTAATTACCTCTTCCAGATCTGTATATATATTTCTTTAGAATCTGCATATTGTATCTTTCAGATCTGCCTATTATACTTCTGCTGATGCATATGATTGTTCCTCTATATCCTCCTCCCTATATCAGACTTTTATTTATTTCTATGCCTTCATTTTCTATTTCATGTATGTCTGTTAAATCTCCTTTAATTTCCTTGCTGGTACCTATCCTCCTTTTACAAATGATTTTACTCATTTACATCCTCCCATATCTACGCGGAAGGCTGCATCAAGGGGCATGACTTTTCTGTTTAGACTAATCGCTGCCTTGTTAAAGAATATACAATCACAGCTTTTCCTAGATTCTTGCCTTTTATTATGGGATCACTGCTTGGATTGCTGCCTTTTATATAGGTATTATCTTATGTATATTTTATATTAATATATTATATTATTGTTATTTTACTATTATACTTAGATTTTAATGTATTTATTTTATGTTGGTTTTATATGTATATTTCACTGTTTACAATTATAATAATATTTATATTTTAAATATTATATTTAATAATTATAAAATTATCTCGAGATAATTATAATTATAATAATATTAATCTCACATACATATATTTTTATGTGTTTTATTTATTCTATTTGTTTATTTGTATTTCAATGTTTGGTTATTTTTATATTTTAGTGTTGCAATTTGGGGGACATGACAGTCCACCCCGCCCAAGATTGCTTGTCCTCAACTAATCACCACTGAGATTTGTAAGAGTATTGCTCTCTTTTGTATCACATATTTGAGGGATTTACACCCTTTCACTTCAATAATCACAACTCTTTATTATTGCATTTAGATACCAATAATAATTCAGTTTTAAATAAGTTAATTTGTTAGTGCCTCCCAACCCCATAAGCATTTTGACAGACAACATTAACATTTTCATAGCTCTTAAGCATAAAGTAAACACAATGATGAGCTACAAATTAAAGCAAACAACCAAGTAGCTCAAGCAAGCAGGCAAGTAGCTCAAACAAGCAAGCAAGTAGCTCAAGCACACAGGAAAGTAGCTCAAGCAGGCAAACAAGTAGTTGAAGCAAGCAAGCAACTAGCTCAAGCACACATGCAAGTAGCTCAAGCACATAGGCAACCGGCTTAAGCAAGTAGGCAAGTAGCTCAAGCACACAACCAAGTAGCTCAAGTAGCTCATTCCAATGATAGTAGGTCGATCGAGAAGCATTCTAATATCCTTGTAGGGCTCAACCATAAGAGAGTATAGGAAGCATGACTTGATGGGGAGCCTAGGATCCATCATGCCAACTCTTTCCCTTTCTCTTATGATTTAGCCTCTTGGGTTTGCTTAGTCCCCCCATTATAGAAAAACTTCTCCATTATAGGTTGCAATGACCTCCTTTATCGGTCGCAATGACCGCCATTATCGGATGCAATGTTCGCCATTATCGGTCGCAGTGTCCGCTATTATCGGACGCAATGAGCGCCATTATCAGACGCAATCCCCGCCATTATTGATCACAATGACCGCCATTATTGGACACAAAGTTCACCATTATCGGTCGCAATGACCGCCATTATAGGACAATTGGTGTCTCAACTCCTCTAGACCCAAAGGCAATACCCTTGAATACCCCAGAGGCAAGTACCCCCTTGGCCCAAGTGGGATCATCTTATCCCCTCCTGGGTGGCATATCTAGAAGAGGTGTTCATTGTCTTGTTGGCTCAACTCCTCTAGACCCAAAGGCAGTACCCTTGGATACCCCAGAGGCAAGTACCCCCTTGGCCCAAGTGGGCTCATCTTGTCCCCTCCTGGGTGGCGTATCTAGAAGAGGTCTTCGTTGTCTTGTTGGCTCAACTCCTCTAGACCCAAAGGCAGTACCCTTGGATACCCCAGAGGCAAGTACCCTCTTGGCCCAAGTGGGCTCATCTTGTCCCCTCTTGGGTGGCATATCTAAAAGAGGTCTTCGTTGCTATCTCCCTTTGCAATACTCTTGTAAGGTCCTTTAGACTGCATTGGTGCCCTGGTTCCCATACATTTCTTTTTCGCACTTGTCATAGGTTGTTGCTTCAAATGCTTGCAAATGTTTTGAAATTCAGATTATTGTGTATGACTGTGAGGAGTCTCCAAAGTCTTGTACCCTCTTGTTTGACCTTCCTTCCATAGGATGGCAGAATTATGCTCTGATACCACTTGTAATGTCCCCTTATTGATTGATCTTGACTTTACTTTTAATCTCCTAAATCAGGGTATCCCAATAGTCCTAATTTTAAGGATAAACTTCCATCTTACTAAAGCAACCTTCAAGACCACTATTGACTTGATTATCAAACCTATATATATATATATATATTGATGATGACTAATAATATGGTGATAAGTATGAGAGGATATCTGTTATAAACTCTTATATATATATAATCTGCTGTTATAACTGTTTTAGGGGTGCAATTTCTGAGATCTTTATTGTATTACATGTATTTGCAAGTTGAGCAAAATGATGTCTTATCTTGTTCGCTGTTTCTGATTTTTGCTGAGTAATAATCTAAACCAATCCCCTGTTGTTGCTGGCTATTTTCATTCTTTCCTTATTCACCTTTTATTTCTTGTTCCATCTATATCTCTTTCCAATCTGTAATTACCTCTTCCAGATCTGTATAAATATTTCTTTAGAATCTGCATATTGAAGCTTCCAGATCTGCCTATTATACCTTTGCTGATGCATATGATTTTTCCTCTATATTCTCTCCCTATATCAGACTTTTTATTTATTTCTATGCCTTCGTTTTCTATTTCATGTATGTCTGTTAAATCTCCTTTAATTTCCTTGCTGGTACCTATTCTCCTTTTACAAATGATTTTACTCATTTATATCCTCCCATATCTACGTGGAAGGCTGCATCAAGGGGCATGATTTTTCTGTTTAGACTAATCACTGCCTTGTTAAAGAATATACAATTGCAGCTTTTCCTAGATTCTTGCCTTTTATTATGGGATCACTGCCTGGATTGCTGCCTTTTATATAGGTATTATCTTATGTATATTTTATAGTAATATATTATATTATTGTTATTTTACTATTATACTTAGATTTTAATGTATTTATTTTATATTGGTTTTATATGTGTATTTCACTATTTACAATTATAATAATATTTAAGATGTTAATATTTATATTTTAAATATTATATTTAATAATTATAAAATTACCTCGGGATAATTATAATTATAATAATATTAATCTCACATATATATATATTTTTATATGTGTTTTATTTATTCTATTTGTTTATTTGTATTTCAATGTTTGGTTATTTTTATATTTTAGTGTTGCAATTCGGGGGACATGACATCAATCCAACTCTATTATAAAATAGAACCCATGAAAAGCCAAAAGCTTAGTGATAGAGTATCCCTACATGCTAATGGAAGGTCCTAGATTCAAGTCATATCTGGTCTATCCTTTTCAACATTGTACTAGAGTTAGGTTGGGTGGGCTCAAGCTGGTGTGTGGCTTGCCAGGGATTGAGTGAAGGTCAATTCATGCTCCTGGAAAAATAGAGGGGCTGGCATCTTAGTGGTAGGGCATCATAGCATGCCAATGGGAGATCCTTCTTTTGAGTTATATCTGATCCATGCTTTCAATGGTCTTGTGCATTTTGGCATGAAACCTCCTTTTGTATGCTAGCAGCATGACTTGTTATAAGGGCTTGAAGGAATTAAAGGAAATTCTCATATGCTTCTATGATTATGATGTATGAGGAGGGCCAAATGTAGGTGACTTCTAACTCATGACGCATCAGCCTTAAATGGCACTGATTTTGGGGTGGTCACATTGGAAGGATTGTGATGGCCATAATTGTTTTCGTAACCAGGTGATTTAGTAGGTATACCAGCTGCACAATTGCATTTCTTTAACTTTGTATATAGGGATTGCTTTGCATGCTAACTCTTATGATTTCCCTTGTATTGTTTTAGTATCAGGCAATGTTTCTCCAAGTTTATGGGACAGGGGGTCGTAGAGATGTGGTTTAGGGGATAATTTTTTTTTTTCTGAATTTTTTGGGGATGGCAAGGGCATGGCTATTAAAACAATTTAACAAATTAAAAGCATCTGAATTTAAGAAGTAAATACAATGTGATGAAGTTGCAACGACAATCCTCTCCCTTTTAGGTTTGTAGGGGTTTCTACTTTCTACTATTTATCATGAAAATAAACTTTTTAAATTTTTATGTATTGAATGGAGATGGCTGTTGAATCTTGAATAAAGGGGAAGTCTCTAATTCTCTGGGATGTCTAGGACATCAGGGATGTCACCCAAACCCCTAGGGTGGTGTCCTCGTGGAATGTTGGTATTCGGTTGATTAGACTGGTCTTGTAGCAATGGAAATTATTGGTTTCCATTTAGTCTTTTAGATGCTATTCAATCTATTAATTACAAAAATCCCCCAGCTTTATGTGCATGTTATCCATATCTCTATATATGGTCTATTCAAATGTGAGATTTTCCTCTCTTCCTAGGAGAAAAAGAAGATGATTTGCATGAATATTAATTCTTTATTTCTTTGAAAACTAGATGTTTGAATGGGTGAGATAAATATTATGCAAATTATAGTGATATGATGGAGTTATATTCCCTATTTACAAGAGTGAAGGCATGCACTGTTAGAAACCAAGTTTTGGTGGTCAGCATTTCAATTATTGCTATTTTAGGTTTGCTCAGAAAATGCAATTCCTTCTTGTTGTGGTAATATAGTGGTTTATTTCACCCTTCTGACAGTTTTCTTTTTTGTTGTTATTTGACTTAAAAAATATGGTTTTGCTTGGCTATACTCTTGAATTTGGTCGAGATGCCTTATGAAGTTATGGGCTAACTTGATTCATGACCAATTCTTATAACTTTCAATGTGAATTTCAGTTCTTCCAATTTATCGACTACATTGTTTATTTGCTGAAGTTTATTAATAATTTGGCTCAACAACTAGTCTTCTTTTTTAGCAATATTTTATGGCTAAAACTTTAGTTAGCATTCTATAATATCTCCTGGTAAATGGACTTCTACAGTTGATTAGATCCAACAGACAAATTTTCTTATGGTTTTTGATTGGGTAAATATGTATTTACTTAGCTTTAGATTAGGTTGGACATACCTTACGAAGGCCCTTGCATGTAATTACTAAAACTTCTAGTGCCACTTATTGCTTTGATGATCATGAGTACATCAAAATATTTTTATTTCCGTTTTGGGCATCTACCTTAATTTTAGCAAGTTTGTATTCCTATTCTGCAAGAGTTTAGTACTCATGTAGGGGTAATTGCGCAAACTATTCAATGCCACATAGTTATTAATTTATTAGTATACAGAGGATTGTAATTTTGACACAAAACAGAATTGAAATATAAACCACATTAAATATGTCACCTTTGCATTATTCCTTCCGCTTAGCACAGATACAGATCACAGAGTAACTCTTTCTACATGTAATGTTATATGGGTTATATTTTTTTATTTACAATCTTTATCTATATTTTGTTTCTAATTGAATTGCAGGGTGATTCCCTATCGGCAAATTCAGCCAGAAGCTTATAGACTTTATCTGGAACTTCTCAATAGATATTCATTTTCCCTAGCTTTAACAAATACGACTTCCGATAGCAAGAAGTAAGTACAAGTTTCAAACTTTAGACTCTTTGATAACAACAATAAAATCACAATTTGTTATTTATTTTAATATTTTTAGTGAAAAAGAGAGATAAAATTCACAGATAGACAGGAAGTACAATATAGTTTGTTCCTAACATTATCCTGTTTCAATGGTTAAAGAGAAATTAGTAAAGTTTTAAGTCCATTTGTGTGGTTTACCTTATTTTTCATTGTCTTCTTTTCCTATCCTGCTCATCCCATCGTATAATTTCTCAATATTTGTTTGCTCAACTCAATTAATTTATCTCTTCTGTAGTTGACTTTCATTATAAAGCTGAGTGAAACAAGCTAAAATCGTTAACATAAAGGCATTGCAAAAACCTAAGTCCAGTACCATACAGCTTTCGATCTCTTCAAGAAAAGGATAACACTTTCAAATAATAAATAGGAAGTTGGTTCAATACAAAATAACTGTTAGAAGAATTTACAGAATTGACACAAACAAGTTATAGAAGAAATTTATAATTTGTAATTTTAATTTATACTGAAACTTGAAGTTGATATGTGGTGCACTCATTTTTTGGTTTATGATGTGTTTTAGACTCTAATTTTGATCTATATATGAAGGAAATTAGTAATATGCTCCCTAGATTCAGTAATATGCATGCTTTTGAAAAACATTTTTTTACAAATTTATGTATTTTTTAATGTTTGGAAAATTTGCGGAGTTTTTTGTTGAGTTTTTGCCAAGTTTTTCATTGAGTTTTTGCCGATTCTGAGTTTTTACATTTTTTTGGGCCAGCTGAGTTATTGCCAATTTTCAGTTTTTAAACTATGGCTCTGATGAGATCTCAAGAATTTTAATATTTGGTCGAGACAAAATATTTGATGGAAAGGTAATTTTTTAGCTGTACATCTCAACTCTAGATTTTCCTTTTAGTATAAATTTTTCTTCAAAGTGTAGTTCTGCACTTGTATTAGGAATTTAAGATGGACATGATAAGCACTGTGGGGGAAAATTTGGTCACTAAATTCTGTACCATGACTACCATGCCTGAACATGTGCACAAGAGATGACAGGTTACTGTGCAATGATTCAAGTGGTAGCTAGTATGACAATATGCACAAAAGGCATCTAAAAGATCAGTCAATGCAATATTAGTGCCCAATTTTTCATGTATCAGGGTCTGTTTTATGCCTAGTTTCACCAGTTTTCTATGTAATGCCATTGGGCCATTCTGATAAATAAAATGCTTTCTTATTCATAAATCTGTTAAAATACAGGTTTCTAGATGGATTGATGATTGCAAGCTGTGGGCTATTGTAACCAAATATATGATATGTATATGCTATGAAGCATAGTTTACATACTCGGAATCAGAGAGTACTCGGCAAGCCCAAAAATTTTGACTTGGGGAAAAACTCGGCAAATGCTCGAAAAATACTCAGCAAATACTCGGCAAATGTCTGTGGATATTTATGTATGTGTATACTCAAGACTGCATTGTGCACACATACATATCTATAAACATACACAGGATGCCAAGTTTGCATGCATATACACACACAGACATATTTATACACACACAAACATGCCAAGTTTGTGAGTTTTTGGTGAGCTACTGGCGATTACTCGATAATTTTATGGGAGAAAATCCATCTGCATATTGCCCGCGAGTAAAAGCAGAAATTACTCGGCATGCAAATTTTTTGGAGATTACTCGGCTACTCGGAGAGTAATTGGAGAGTATGTAAACTATGCTATGAAGTTGCAGACTTGTGTTATTCATTCCCCGAGTAGTTTTACTCATAGCAGCATAAATATTTTGGGGAAAGAACCGGCAAACCAAAAGTTAAAGATTGTAATAAAAATCATGATTTGAGCAGAAAAAAATGGATTTAAAAAAAGGTAAAAAAAATATAGAAAAAGTGACAAAAACTTGCTGTTTTTGAAATTTAAAAGCATTTCAATAGCATAGAGATATAGAGAGCGAATAGGATTGAGAGTATAGCCCATTAATTATCGAATATAGATTTTGTTGTATATGTTTATTTCGCTGATTACATTGTATTGCGCAATGCATAAAATAAATAGTTGCTGATAGTTAGTAGTTAATAGTTGCTTTCTTAATAAGAATGAACCTTTTTGATCTAAGGTGTGCACAAGGGATATTCAGTGACGCTTATTTGCATTGTTATTATATTTTTGATTGTATATAGTAGCGCTTTTCATGCATTGGCACTGGTTTTCTGTTTATTCTAACTTTAAAAAAAATAAATTGTGTATGTCAATGCTGCTGAAACTGAAAGTAAGTTCAAAGGAAGTGAATATCTAATTAGACCTAATGACTAGATGCTTGCAACAGAATCCTGTTTAAGAATGATTCTGAATACTCATAGAAGACAATTTTAGTCAAAATACAATATAGTCATTCTCTATTTTCAGAGTTTTTGGTGTCAGGTCAATAATACCATTGATAAGGATAGAAGTCTTTGTCAACAATGTTGTAAGCATAGAATTCTCAATCTTAGGCTACTTAAACTATTGAGTAGAGAACTTACCATATCAAATAGGCATCATTCCATTGATAAGGATAGAAGTCTTTGTCAACGATGTTGTAAGGATAGAATTCTCAATCTTAGGCTACTTAAACTATTGAGTAGAGAACTTACCATATCAAATAGGCATCATTCCATTGATAAGGATAGAAGTCTTTGTCAACAATGTTGTAAGCATAGAATTCTTAATCTTAGGCTACTTAAACTATTGAGTAGAGAACTTACCATATCAAATAGGCATCATATCAATTTTTTGCTTGATATTAATGTGGTACCATGCAATATTTTTTTTTTTATGTTGATTCAATTCATTTACTGCAGTAACTTCATCGTCATGGTAGCTTTTGTAGTACCACTGTATTCTAAACAGATATTTGGTTTAATTTTACATCCATTTTAATTTCTTTCTCCTTTGTGCAAACATGATATAAAAGTATAGATTTGTAACGTTCAGGAGAGGACTCAATTTAACTTACTTTATGGTTTCAAAAATGTTTTCAGGATTGTAGAGGCTGTGGATGATGCTCTTCAACTTTCCAAAACTTATGGCATACCTGTGACTGAACTTGGGAAAGCTGCAGTGCTATTTACTTTTACAGTGGTTTCCACTTTGGTTAATGCAATAGCAGAAGATTCAGGTCTGCAAGGTAGATGGTTAGAGAAACAATACCGGTTGAGTGGGAATGTGGGACAGCATGACATGGCAATGGGGGTAGATGAGGATGTTAATGAGAAACGGCATCAACATCGGGAGCATTTACGGAGAACAAATATTGTAACAGCTATCGAGACGGTTAGGAAACTAATGGAACACAAAAAAACATCTACCTTTTTCCGTCTTGCATGTCGAAACATGTATTTTTCTCGATTCCCATCTTGCCTAATCACTCAAATTATATTTTTCTTTCTCCTTGAATTTGGAGGGAAACAGGAATGCAGATCAAGCTGTAAATACACCTAGAAATACTTTGCAGGCAGTCTTGAAGATTTTAATATGCAAAGGCTGATCTTAGTATTTAATATGCTATCTATATGGTTTACATTTCCTCAATGTCTGTTCAATGTGGCTTCCTTTTCTTTGCATGTGTGACCTAGGCAAATACGTAAGACATAAAGGTACTGGTATATACCTTAATATGTAATCAAACTTTTCTATGTTAAAGCATGAAGCTGGCATATGGATTCAGACACAGAACCCTAATGTGTAAGCATTCCATTATATTCATTAGGGTAGACCTAGAACCCTATTTGATTGAGGTGTGCCTTTAAATTCATTTAGAGAAACTAAAGCCCCATTGGTTTAAGGTGTACCATTGTAATCATTTGAATGGCCATAGGTCCCAATAGGGTCATTATATTTTTCCTAACAAAGAATTCATCTGGAAACTAGTTGTTTATAGGTTAGTTAGAACTTAGAAATGACATGTTACTTGGAGATCCAAATTTGTGAGGCTTGCATTGTAATGAGAGAATGGCAATAAACTACAAGCATCACCTCTTTACAAATGGGTTTTGTGTTGATCACACCCAACAGTAATTCCTTGTTGGTTTAGTGGGAATCTGCTATCATCCATCCAAATTAAGTTACTTATACATGCGCTTGTTTCCATCACGTTTATAGATGCCTAAGGTATTTGTAACAATGATTTCATAGGAAAGTCAATCCTTCTTTTCTCCCACAAATTTTATTGATCTTCCTTTCATATTTTGAATTCTTGAACTCATTTTGAATTTACTTCTCTTAATGTTAAATTATAGTTTCCTCTTAAAGCTTCTTCTTTTCATGTTTTCACCTTTTAAGCTTTGGAAAAGCCATTTGTGTTTATCAATATAGCATTTTTTTTGTCAAAATATGAATGTTCCTTGCCCTTTCCTCTGTTTTGAAAATTACACTCAATCACCATTTTGAAGAAGGATGGATACCTTTGTGGGACATTTCTTTTTCATATTCATTTACTTTATATTTTGAACTATTTCGAAATTACCCCATCTTTTTCCTGAATCATTATAATGAACTAGAATGCAGAAAAATATTACTTAGACTATCTAAGATAGGTAATAAAACTTTACCTATTTTAATTTATTTAAATTTTAAACTAATGTATTTGAACATACATACTCTTAGTTTTTGATTGAAGTTAACATGCCTTACCATTGCAATACATTTTTAAAATTTAAGTAGGAAATGATTAATAAATTTAAAAGACCTTAAGGCAATCTTTTTCCTTCAATATTTTAGGATTGAATAGTGGAGTGGTTTATGTCATAGTGTGCAGACTTAGACTTGGAGAGTACTTGGCAAAAACTCAACAACTTAAAAAAAACACATCAATTTTCGAAAAAAGTTAAAACACACTTTTTTGAAAAGAACATAAATTTTATGCAAAAGACAACTACAAAATGTATCGGATGAGTGTGGTGGGGGTGTGGGGGCAACACCCTCAGTAGGGTTAAGGGGCAGTGCCCCTTACAGGGGTTCAGGGGCAGCACCTCTAGTAGAGTCAAGGGACAATGCTCCTCATGGCGTCTGGGGGCAGCCCCTAATACCGAGCCCAAATGAAGACCTTGAAAGCCACACATTTCTTTATGGCACACACCATTTTCAATTTTTTTTGAAAGGTAAAAAAAACTGCTATAAAGCCAAAAAAATAGAGTTTTTGGAGTGTTTACCACACATTTTTTCTTGTGATTTTGACGTGTTGTTAGCACAAGAAGTCAAGTAGAAAAACTTGCTGAATTTTTCCAAATAGTCAGCAAAAAAACTCAAAAAGTAAATCTTGTGAGTAGTTTACAAACTATGGTTTATGTCAGTGCCTGCAATTATTAGAAGCTCACACGTCATCAATGGGTTTGAAGGTAGAGGGTGAATTATCTACATAGTTGACTAGCTCTATATAAAGGTCTCTAATCCTAGAGTATCAACCTAGCCCTCACCAAGAGATCAGTGCTTACAAAAAGGTGGTACACTACCAATAAACACTAGTAAAATTGTATAAAATGAATATAACATGGGATAATATGATAGAACTTCTCTTTTGTTCGAGGATGAAGAGGTGCTTTTGTAATTCTTGTATCCTTTCACTGCAACTGTTAAGGCTTTTGTTTTTGGAACCACAATATTGAATAGACTTTGCTTCCAAGTTGCCAGAGAATCCCCAATTTCCTTCATCTTCATTTCCATGATTGATAATTCTTTATGGAAACTACCTGCTAGGTTTGATACTGTAGACAATTTCATCACTGTACTAGCACTGGCATTTTCCTAATTAAACAATTCTTTGGAGATGAAGTCTTTGAAACTCTGTTTCCTCACCTGAGTGTCTTCCAAAGTGGAATCATTCTCTTTAAAGATATTTACTTCCATAGCTGAACAACTTACTACTTTTTTAGACCTAATATAATCGACTTGTTTGAGGAGTTTCTTCATTTCATTTATAGCCTGTTTGATAGCTGTAAGTTTCCACTTGTTGCTTCTTATCCATGTCGTAGTATTATATTCTTTTTGTTTAGCTAAAATCTTCTCAGTCAGCAATGTGTTAATGTCCATCTTCAACATTTCCTCTACATCCTTTATTGCCAAATGCTAGACAATTTTTTCTTTTCTGATCATCTGAAATTCATTTTTAAGCTCTTTAGTCTTCTCCTCAGTTTGTTTGTACAACATTATTGATTTCTCAGTACAAAAGAGTCTATCTAGTTTTATTTGTTCAACCCAATCCTCAGAGGCTTTCCCAAATGCTTGATATTTTCTTAATCTTTCCATCTCATCTTTATCAATACTTTGTATATCTGTATCACTCAAAACTAAGGGCCCACGTATTGGCTGTGTTGATATATTTAGAATATTCTTGATATAAGATGTCAGCGTTTGAATTTGTTCTCCAAGTTGCTCCTTGGTAGCATTTTCTTTCTTTGTTCTATGTACAAGTTTAGTAGTTGAGATTTGACAATTATGGATATCTTTTTCATAAGTTGAAGGGCCGATATCAACTCTAGACATTTGATAGTCATCTTCTGTAATATCTTCTTTATTTTTATCATCAACAAGCTTGGCTATTTCCAGATATTGATCACCTGATTGATCAATCATTAATCTTGAAGCAATTTGTGCCTTTTTGGGTTTGGGAGTAGTCCCATGTAACAATTTAGCTACTACATCATAGTCAGGTTCAGTTGCATCTTTATACTTTCTTTTTCTACAAACAATCCCTTTGAGCCATTGAGAAGAGGATGGGACTTTGGATGGGCTTAAAGTGAAAGCAAAAGCAATAGGAGGCAACATGGTTTTTGATAATGATGTTTCATAAGTATCATCAGGTAATGGGGGATGAGAGATACGAACAATATTGTTTGAATTGTAGGGAAGTGGAGTGGATGAGGATGGTAGCACTGGTGATGAGGGTAGGTTCTCTTAGGGAAGATTAGTAGTTTCTTGTTGAATCTCTTCATGAACACTCTGATTTGCCTGTGGCCTCTTTATCTGCAATTTAGCTACAGATTTAGGTTCATCTTGAGCACAAGAACTCTTCAGTTTTACCCCTTTCTCAAGTTCTTCACCATCTCCTCCATTGGCCCCTGCTGTACTTGATCTTGTTCTGAGAACATTAACATTGGCTGTGGCTGTAGATGTTCCAGTTGGCTTCTTTGTTTGTTTTGCTCCTTTAGATGAAGACCTTGGAGGCTTAGTAGCAGCATGTTCAGCTCTTTTGGCATCTAGCCACTTCTTAGATTTACTCAAAACAAAGAAAGACCTTTCCTTGATGTCTTTTACTTCTTTACTACTCCAATTAATGGGTGTGAGTTGTTCAAATTGAAGAGTTTCTAATTAAACCCGATCAATCATTTCTGAACCATCATCTTCGATTACATCTCATCCTAATTCATAGTCTTTCATTTGTTGCACAGTTAATTTAGACCAATCCATTTTTCTTACTTCAAATTCATTTTCACAGTCCTCCCAATAATCTTCCAAATGAGGGAGATGATGAATTTTTTTTCCAAGATACAAATAATTCTTTACATAATCCTTGCTGTCATATGGATATCTCATGTTGTAACAATGCATAGTTATTTTCACCAGAGATTTTTCTATATTCTGTGCTTCAGCTGAAGATGGACAAACGTAATATGACAATCCCAGTGGAAATGGATACCTTGCCTTTTTCATGTCTTTACACTTCTTATTTACTGATTCCATTTGCCTACAGAGTTTCATGAGTACCAAGTGATCAGATGGATATCTTGGCAGTTTATAAGGGATATTCATCAAAACCTCCTATTCTTATATAAGAAAACCTTGGAAACTGAATAAAATAACTCCCAAAATGCTTGATCAAATTTGCAGCTTCATGGGAAATCTGTGGCCCACATTGGCATCAAGCTCTCTAATTGTGAGCATGGCAAATGCATCATTTACTCATCTAGAATGTCTGTTGCTGATGTCCAGTTGTAGTTGGGGGTAGAAATCATCTAGTTGAGTAGTTTCATCATATATTCGTATTTCCTGCAGTCCAGGCCATGGGTGCATACTGGCAATGGCTTAGAAAAAATGTCATATAAAACTCTAGTGTATTCTAGAAATTTGTGAGTTGATTGTGCAGGTTATCACTTATTACTTTCCCCCAATCAATATATTATGATTCATATCCTATCACAATGATGAATTGACACATCCAATATTCAATGGAGCTAGTCTCCTTACCCCCATTAACTCTATGCAGTAGGGTTATAATGTCAGATATATCTTCATTAAAATGTGACTGAGAAGGCTTTTAGGTCGCTTAGACTTCCCCTTTCTTGGTTTCTTGAACCAGTATCTAGCAATGTTGTTCAGACAGGTGTCTCTTCTATTGATGAGATAATTTGTAGCTCTTTCCACACTCATGTCTGCATACTCTTCTCTATTAGGGAGTCTTAACATGGTTCTTATTGATGACTCGTCTAGTCTAGCTATCAACCTTTTGTCTGCGATTCTTATTTCACTTTCCTTGGGTTTATAATACTTGACACAAGCTAACACTAAACCTATGAACTGAACAATAGTCAGGAAGCCCCCAACATGAGCTAACTTACTTCGGAAAGTATTTTTGGCCATCCCTAGCCTAGGGTTTTTGGACATGCATAACCATAACTTTTCTAAGTCAATATGCTCTAATTGGCTATCTCCAACTTTAGATAGGGAATTCTTTAAAACTGACTCCCTTTCGAAGCCTTGATAAGTGTGTAACATACCCAATGTTTACCCAACAGTTTTCACCTAAGTTTTAACTCAGAAAGTGAATAACCCAAGTTTTCAAAAACAGGGAAATTAAATTTTTCCTTTTTAATAACATAATTGCACATAGCATAAATAATTTTCACTTGTTATTGCATAAATGAAATAACATTACATAATTGCAAGTAAATGATACTCATCTTTTCAAATACAAATTACAGGTGATCCATGATCATATTCATATACAAATTCATAACTTACAAGAGTTCAATGGTCAAGGTGTCCTCATCTGGATCACACTTCTTTTGTTCCACAAGTCTCGACTGCCGACTACAAGAGGGAGAGCATCACCCAAGCGCTTTTCCTCCAACCATAGACATGGCGGTCCCCCGCACATCTTCCTAACTGGAAAATGGCCCTACCCTTCAACGAAGAGTTTGGTATGGAAACCTCTAATAATGCCTACTTGAGTATGGTGTTGTGTCCTACATAACTAGTACGGTCATACAACTATGGATACCCGCCAACTATGTATGACACTCCTGACTAGCTTTGCAATCCTGGTGCACGGTGAACTGACAAAGTGTATGCAGTGACGACTTCTACACTTACTTTGGCCAAAGTTTTCATATATATAATCCATTTTCGATGAAGCAGTGTCATATGTTCACCCCCCCCGACCTGTGAATAATTTTTCCCTTGGTTTGACCCCAAGGTTTAAATATCATAAACAAGACATCATTCAAAAGTGATGACATACAAATACTGATTTAATTGATCAATTAGGTTTGACCCAACCTCTTGAATACCCTATTACATACTCGTAACAATTTGGGACTGGCAACTGCCTCTTATTCAAGTTCTTTCTTTTAATCATGGGAGTAATGACTCTCCTAATTCATGCATAATTTAGTTAATACCGATGACACCATTTCACCAACTGGACACACCTGGTCTCAATCTAAAGCACTATCAATATGTCGATATGTATAATAATTCATAATTAAACTTGGTTTGAATATTTCTTCTTTGTATTGAGATTCAGACTCTTTGTTGTCATACCTAGTATGGCTCCATCCTTCTAGGATGCCATAACTAGTTTGGTTATACGTGACATTAATTATCGTTTGATTTGATCCAATATAAAATTTTATGTTCATAGTAATATCCCATAATAAGTTATTTAATTTCTAATAATTCAACTAAGAACCCTTCGACTATGAAATATTCTCTCTCAATTTTTTGATTTTTAAACCAAACATTTACAATAGAATCAATCACCCGTTAAGGTTAACATAACCCAAAACGTACATGAAAGAACTCTAACCAAGAATGCGCCCTAAAACCACTTAAGGAGGAGGGGCGGGCATATGGTCAGAGGATCCTTAGGATCTACTGAATCAATGAGTACGAGATTACACTGAAAGAGAAATATTAAACTCGACACCAAGAATGTGCACTCAAGATCCTTTGACAGGCGAGGTGCTAACATATGGTGGAGTACTACTGCTGAATTCAAATGAGACAAGGCGAATAACCAGCCAAAAAACTTTCCACGCTACCACCAAACAGTGGGGGGAAAAGATTACAAAATGATTACTTCTTCTACTGCGACAGGCATCCACGGAAGAGTGGGGATTCACCACTTGAAAGTGGGTAATGAAAGAGAATACAAAACAAATTATCCACACCGGCGGTATACCATCCAGGGGTGCTTAATGTGAAGTTAATTAATTAATGCAGCAAAAGCTAAAACTGAAACAGTACTACTATTAATAGTTTGTACAAAGAGGAAAGCTGCAATTTACATTGTTTTTCACCATATTTCAAAGCACCACGTTATACAATGTTTCCAAGTTAGAGTGTAATAAGAAAAGAAGAAAGAATATGGAAACAGCAAATGAATTGCTTCTAACTCAGAAATTTGCAATTCTGGAAATGGCAATCAACAACTACAGAAATTCATAAATTGCTCACAACTCAATCAAAATACCTCCGAATTCCGTGAAACCAAAGGCAAAGGTCAATTGGAAGATTGGCGCCCCTGTTGAGACAAAGAAACAGCTTCAAAACACCATTAATATTTAATGGCACAATTCCCAATGCATGCTGAAAGGTATGGCCCTTGAGAGGGGCGATTTTCTCATTATAAAAATGAACACTCCAAAATAAAATTTGCAACTTGATGGAGATGGTCGCCTAGACCTTAGGAATGGTAATATCAATTGCCCAGAACCATATTAAAATCATACACTCAGCCATGAACAAAATCGACTTTCAGCTGTGTGCAAACAGCAACTGCAAAACTAGAAAACACTTCAAAATTTCACCTTGAAACTCTATCTGCTAGTCTGGATGAGAAGCAACAATAATTCAATTAGGCGTTATCTTGCAAACACGAAATTGAAATAGGAACTAGAGGTCAGCATTCCTCGAAGTATAAAATGATAAATCATTTCGACAGCATAAGTTTAGCAAAATAATGGATGACCAAATGCTGGAGCCAAGCCTCAATTTTAAAGGAAGAGAGGAGACTGTTCAAATCCCAAAGAAGGTACGCCAAAAGCCAACACACTTTTCATTTTCAAAAAATATATAATTCTCCACAAAAATGCGTCCCACTTGAGACAAGGAAGAATTAATTAAAACCAATTTAATTCCCTTCATGAAGCGCCACCCTTAAAGTCCCTTTTTTAACACAACTTGAAGTTAATACCTTAGGCCAAGGGGTCAACTGCAAATTAGAACAATTTGCCTTTTTTAATGAAGAAATTCATTAAAATAATATTTTCAAACGGCCAAGGCTTAGTACTGAATACTGCTTCCAATGACGTGATGAACTGAAGGTTGACAACTGCTAACTGCCAAAAATAGTATTTACTATAAATAGTAAATATTGAGGAAAGATCACAAAACCTCCAAACTGGAACCCTTTGATTCACGTCAACGAGCCTACAAGATTCCGGAATAGGTTGATGAGCCCCTCAAAATTGCTTGTCCTCAAGCAACTGCAAAGTTGGATGCGGCAAAATTTGTTCACCTTCCCAAGTAGCATTTTCAATAGGCAAATTTCTCCATCTTACCAAATACTCCTTGATTGTTCGCCTCCTCAAAGTTCGCTCCCTACTGTCAAGGATCTCTTCCGGTAGCAACACCAACTGCCCTTCTTCATCTAAGGGAGGTAATTTTGAAGTAGCTACCACATTGTGCCCAAGTGCCTTCTTGAGACAGGACACATGAAAAACATTGTGAACTTTGCTGTTTGCTGGAAGTTCTAACTCATATGCCACTTCACCAATCCTTTTGGTGACTTTAAACGGACCATAGAAACGTGGCTTCAGTTTTTCTACACCACTTTTTTTGAGGGAAGATTGTCTGTAGGGCTGAAGTCTCAGATAAACCATGTCTTCCACCTCAAATGAACGTTCAACACGCTGCTGATCAGCGTACAACTTCTGCTGATTTTGGGCCTGCTGCAAATTTTCTTTTAGTGACTTTAAGATGTCCTGGTTGTGTTGAAGCATATCTTTTGCCTGGGGAGCTCTACTATCACCAAACACCAAATCTACAAAGATAGGAGCATCATACCCATAGAGAGCCATAAAAGGAGACATCTTAGTTGATATGTGATAAGAAGAGTTGTAACAAAACTCTCTTAAGTGGAGTCACTTAACCCAAGCCCTTTGCTGTCCTGAAACATAATTTCTGAGGTAGCCTTCTAACCATTTGTTGACAATCTCGGTTTGCCCATCCGTTTGTGGGTGATAACTAGTGCTTGGAGTGATCACTGTACCACTCAACCTGAATATCTCTTGCCAAAACACACTTAGGAACTTGCTGTCCCTATCACTGACAATGGTCTTAGGCAAACCATGCAAACGAAAAACTTCTCTAAAGAATAACGCAGCTACTTGAGCTGCTGTAAATGAAGTAGTGATAGCATAAAAATGAGCATATTTAGTTAATCTATCCACCACAACATAAATACAATCACGGCCTTGCACCTTGGGTAAACCGGTGATGAAGTCCATAGCGATACTTTCCCACTTCTGATTTGGAACTGGCAAGGGCTGCAATAAACTAGCTGGAAAAGAATGTTCATTTTTATTCCTTTGACAAGTAGAACATTCCCTTATGTAGTTCATGACTTCTTCCTTCATTCCCTTCCAAGCAAACCTTTCTCTTATCTGCTTGTAAGTCTTGAACATACCTTGATGATCAGCAAGAGGAACATCATGAAATGATTGAAAATTTTTCCTCTTAAGCTTGGATTCGTGTACCAAAAGGATTCTACCCTTATACATAATCAAACCATCAACCAAATTATACCTTCCATCAACCAAATGGCCTTCTATAATGTTGGTTGTGAACTGATTTTTTGCATAATCAACAGCAATCAACTCTTTCCAATCTGCTGAAAGCTCACAAAGTGACTGCAAATGAGGCTTTCTGGACAAGGCATTCGCAACTACATTGTTCTTCCCCTTAACATATTCGATATCGAAGTCATAAGCTTGAAGCTTGCTTACCCATTTCTGTTGACTTTCATTCAAATCTTTTTGCCACATGAAATGTTTAAGACTATTATGATCAGTCTTAACCTCAAATTTACTTCCCACCAAGTATTGGCGGAATTTGGACAAAGCATGCATAATGGCAAGCATCTCTTTGTCATAAATCGAGTATAATTTTTCTGCTCCTCTCAATTTCCTGCTCTCAAAGACAATGGGATGTTTGTCTTGCATGAGAACAACTCCAACTCCTTCACCTGAAGCGTCACATTGTAATTCAAAAGGTTTTTTAAAATCAGGCAAAGCCAATACTGGACATGAACTCATAATTTGTTTGAACTTATCAAACACTCCTTGTGCTTTATCTGTCCATAGGAAGGCTCCCTTTTTGGTGAGATCTGTGAGAGGGGCTGCCATAGGAGAATACCCCTTGACAAATCTTCTATAAAACCCACACAAACCCAAAAATCCCTTCAAGTGAGTCACATTTTTTGGAGGTGGCCAATCAACAATGGCTCTAATCTTTTCAGGATCAACTTTGACCCCCTTAGAATTGATAATGTGGCCGAGATAGAGAAGCTCAGTCATCCCAAACTCACATTTAGATTCTTTAGCAAACATGCATTCAGCCTCCAAAATGCTAAGCACTTCCTCCAAGTGCTGAAGGTGCTCCTCCCAAGACTTACTGAAAATGAGAATATCGTCAAAGAAGATGAGCACAAACTTCGTCAACTGTTGCCTGAAAGTCTTGTTCATACAAGATTGAAAAGTTGCTGGAGCATTAGTCAAACCGAATGGCATGACAAGGAACTCAAAGTGCCCATAATGACATCTAAAAGTTGTTTTCTCTATATCCCCTTCTCTCATTTTGATTTGATGATAACCGGATTAAAGATCAATCTTTGAAAAGAACATATCCCCATGGAGCTCATCAATAAGTTCATCTATCCTAGGAATAGGATATCTATTCTTGATGGTCTTTTGATTCAATGCACGATAATCAACACACATACGCATTGTACCATCTTTCTTTTTGACCAATACTACAGCTGAAGCAAATGGGCTTTTGCTTGGTCTAATGAACCCTACCTCAAGAAGTTCTTTGATAGTCTTTTCTATCTCATCTTTCCGCTTCTTTGAATAACGGTAAGGAGTAGTGATGACCGGTTTGGCACCCTCTTCTAATTCAATCACATGCTCACACCCTCTTTCAGGTGGTCTTCCTGAAGGTAAGTCACCAAAAACCTTGCTCTTTTTAGAAAGAAGAGCTTATATATCAGGCGGATATTGTCTTTTCTCTATAACCGGATCAGCTAGTAAGATCACACTCTGCTGCCCATTCAACTTGATCATGACGGATCAGCCTCTCCATTCGTTTCAAGGACACAATCCGAGGACCTCCATTGGACATGCCTCTCAAAACCACCTTCTTCCCATCAGCTTGGAATTTCAATTCCATGGTTTGCAGATTCAAAGTGATCTCTCCAAGAGATCGCAGCCATTGTATTCCCAAAACAGCATCGGTATCACCAATGCCTACAACATAGAAGTTATCCTTCACCTCATAATTCCCCAATTGCATAGAAAGATTAGGAATCTTCTTAGTGCAAGATATGGTAAAGCCATCTGCTACCATTACCTTGAATCCTTCAAAATCTTCAGTCTTCAATCCTCTTTTGGTAAGTAGGCTTTCATCAATGAAATCATGAGTTGCTCTTGTATCAATTAGAGCAACAATCCTTTGAGAACTAACCACTCCACGAACTCGAAAGGATTCGTTCTTTTGGAAACTAGATAGTTGGGCAAAAACACTACCATCTCCAACTTTTGGTTCCTCTTCTGGAGCTTCTTCTCCTTCATCACTTGCTGTTTCATACTGCTGATCATGCGGATCAGATTCTGATCCATAATCAGAATAGCCCTCCATTTGTTGTGCTTTACCTTTCCCATAACAACGGTGACCTCTTGTCCAAGGTTCACGACAAGTATAACAAACTCCTTCCTTTCTGAGCTGATCACGGAGTTCATCAGATATCCTTTGTGGATACTTGTTGGGCTGATTAGGAGTGAACTTCTTCTTATCCTTTTTGAATGGTTTAGACTGAAATTTTGGCCTTGGAGCAGCCAACTCCATGCCCCTTGCTTTCTTGATTGCTTCATCCAATGATGGTGGATCAAAGGCTTTGGCCCATCCTTTCAAAGGCTCCATCAAACCTTCCGCAAATAAAACCACAAGTCTTCTTTCAGTAATGTTAGGCACCATTACTGACAGCCTTTGAAAATCAGCAACATAAGTATCTAAAGATCCGTGTTGTTTCAATTGTGCCAATTCTCGAAAATTCAACTCAGGATCTTTGGTATCAAATCTTTCAATTAATTTACTGGTAAACTCTTCATAGGTATGGATGAGGTTATGGCCAAGAGTAACCAAACCGTGAGTCCACCATTCGTGAGCCACTCCATCCAAGTGTAATGTGGCAAACTTAATTGCATCTTCCTCCGGCATTGGTCTAAGTGAAAGATAGTTATCCAATTTCTGCACCCATGCCCTGGCTGCACACTTATTACTTCCATCAAAGTGGTCCAAGGTAATCTTACCCAATGCTTGTTGAAAATCATTCCTATTGTTCGTGAGAGGACGTTGTTCATTCCTTCCACCGTTCCTTGTACTTCTTTGATTCATGAATTGATCAAAGGTCCATGCATCTCTCATATCAGGGTGTAGAGAGATGTACTCCATATATGCTTGCCTAGCATCATCAGCAAAAGGTACCCCAACTTTAGGTGATTATTCATCTCTCAGAGTGAATATAGGAAGAAGAGGTCTAGATGAAGATCCTCTTGTGTTTGTGACATGCTGTCCAATAGTTCTATCCCTTCCATTAACTGCTGAAGCATTATGACCATCAGGAACATAAGTTCCGTTAACACCACTATTACTACTGTTTTCACCAACTTGATTTGGTTGGGGTTGAATATTATTCTGAGTAGTTTGCTGATCCAATTTAGCCAACAAACGTGTCATCATCTCTAACATGTTATCAAACTTCTATTCTGCTTGTGCATCTTTTTCTTCCATTGAAAGTCAGGACTTGTCTGACATTCTCTCAACTATTTTACCCGTTTCTCTCAAAGCTTCTGACAAAGTATCTGCTTCTGGCACTGGTGGAAACTGTAACTGAGATCTGGCCTAATTTCTGATGAAGTATCTGGTTGCTCTGTCACTCATCTGTCAACTGATAGACTAGTAAACACAGGATGGCAGGAACTTCTGCTCTGATACCACTAAAATATTCTTTCTCAATTTTTTGATTTTTAAACCAAACATTTACAATAGAATCAATCACCCGTTAAGGTCAACATAACCTAAAACGTACATGAAAGAACTCTAACCAAGAATGTGCCCTAAAACCACTTAAGGAGGAGGGGCGGGCATATGGTCAGAGGATCCCTAGGATCTACTAAATCAATGAGTACGAGATTACATTGAAAGAGAAATATTAAACTTGACACCAAGAATGTGCACTCAAGATCCTTTGACAGGCGAGGTGCTAACATATGGTGGAGTACTACTGCTGAATTCAAATGAGACAAGGCGGATAACCAGCCAAAGAACTTTCCACGCTACCACCAAACAGTGGGGGGAAAAGATCACAAAATGATTACTTCTTCTGCTGCGGCAGGCATCCACGGAAGAGTGGGGATTCACCACTTGAAAGTGGGCAATGAAAGAGAATACAAAACAGATTATCCACACTGGTGGTATACCATCCAGGGGTGCTTAATGTGAAGTTAATTAATTAATGCAGCAAAAGCTAAAACTGAAACAGTACTACTATTAATAGTTTGTACAAAGAGGAAAGCTGCAATTTACATTGTTTTTCACCATATTTCAAAGCACCACGTTATACAATGTTTCCAAGTTAGAGTGTAATAAGAAAAGAAGAAAGAATATGGAAACAGCAAATGAATTGCTTCTAACTCAGAAATTTGCAATTCTGGAAATGGCAATCAACAACTACAGAAATTCATAAATTGCTCACAACTCAATCAAAATACCTCCGAATTACGTGAAACCAAAGGCAAAGGTCAATTGGAAGATTGGCGCCCCTGTTGAGACAAAGAAACAGCTTCAAAACACCATTAATATTTAATGGCACAATTCCCAATGCATGCTGAAAGGTATGGCCCTTGAGAGGGGCGATTTTCTCATTATAAAAATGAACACTCCAAAATAAAATTTGCAACTTGATGGAGATGGTCGCCTAGACCTTAGGAATGGTAATATCAATTGCCCAGAACCATATTAAAATCATACACTCAGCCATGAACAAAATCGACTTTCAGCTGTGTGCAAACAGCAACTGCAAAACTAGAAAACACTTCAAAATTTCACCTTGAAACTCTATCTGCTAGTCTGGATGAGAAGCAACAATAATTCAATTAGGCGTTATCTTGCAAACACGAAATTGAAATAGGAACTAGAGGTCAGCATTCCTCGAAGTATAAAATGATAAATCATTTCGACAGCATAAGTTTAGCAAAATAATGGATGACCAAATGCTGGAGCCAAGCCTCAATTTTAAAGGAAGAGAGGAGACTGTTCAAATCCCAAAGAAGGTACGCCAAAAGCCAACACACTTTTCATTTTCAAAAAATATATAATTCTCCACAAAAATGCGTCCCACTTGAGACAAGGAAGAATTAATTAAAACCAATTTAATTCCCTTCATGAAGCGCCACCCTTAAAGTCCCCTTTTTAACACAACTTGAAGTTAATACCTTAGGCCAAGGGGTCAACTGCAAAATAGAACAATTTGCTTTTTTTAATGAAGAAATTCATTAAAACAATATTTTCAAACGGCCAAGGCTTAGTACTGAATACTGCTTCCAATGACGTGATGAACTGAAGGCTGACAATTGCTAACTGCCAAAAATAGTATTTACTATAAATAGTAAATATTGAGGAAAGATCACAAAACCTCCAAACTGGAACCCTTTGATTCACGTCAACGAGCCTACAGGATTCCGGAATAGGCTGATGAGCCACTGACAGGATTACTGCCAAAAGGGGAACATTACAGACTAATCTCCAATTTCCTCATGGTTCTTTCCAAGTTATCCTTTGCATAATTTATACAAGGTTCCTACGTTTATATGTACATAGACATTCATATATCTTTTCTTTAAATATGACACACATATTCACATGTTAAAATGTATGATAAGTTGATATGTAACTTGGAGATCATTTTCTACTTGAGAGGAGTTTGTGCTTCTGCACCTTGAAATCTCCTCTCATTATGGCTTTGGGTTGCCAAGACGTAAAGTTCTCTTCTCTAAGATTAGAATACCGTGAATAGGTATTAATATAGCCTTTTGATCAAAATAAAAGATAGTATCATTCAAAGATAGTGAGGACGTATTTACTTTTAATATGTGCTCTACCTCTCTTGTTGAAAAACGGTATAAACACTTATTCAAGTGTATACTCTAACCTTAGGGGATAAACTATTCTCCTACTTTCAAGGGTTATAAACAATCGAGAACGTAAATTCTCCACCCATGGTTAAACTACCAAATAAAGGTATTCATAAAATAACATCATTCTCTAGATAGTAATGGCATAATACTTATATTAGGATTTCAATCCCTTTAAATTGCAAAGCAACATAACTCATACAGATAATACAAATACAACCCTGTATTACTAGGATATTAACCTATAACCCTATTTAGCTTCTCTTTGCGATGTTAATCAAGCAATATAATCAAGCTAGTTGCTTATCATGCTATTTAGATTCCCTAATCCAGCTAAATGCACAAGCTCTCATAAACTATCTAATAGCAATAGTATGCACACAATGATAGCACACACACTTTCAAACCATATTCAAACTCAGTTTCAGAATTAAAAAGAGAAAGAGAAGTAGATATTTCAAGCATGCCTGTTATAAAATAGCTCCCAACGAGTATCCTGCAGCTCCTTGCTCATTACACAATGGCTTTGCTTGCTGGCTCCTCTATTCTCAACTCTCCTTGCTGTTATTACTTCAAATGATATCAACAACTACCCAACTCGACCATTTCCTCACACTAAAACAAATACTCTATGCTCTTCAAACTCACAACTATGCTGCTCTCAAACTCACAAATTTGCTACTCTCAAACTAACATGACTACACAAAATGATTTGAGAATGAACAACTAAAATAGAGAGTTGCTGCTCTTCTTTTATAATGCAATGGAGAGAGATTGACTGCTATAAGAATGCTATTGCAAATGCCACCTCTCTCATTTTCTGCCATCTATCAAACAAATTAGTCGACTCAGCATTTTGGAGTACCATGACTGGCATTTGAAATAGTCTATGCCCAGCTAAAACTCCACGTTGAAAAATAGTTACGAAACATGGCAATTTTCAATTTGATAAGGTTTTCCAAAACTAATTGTTTTCACCCTCATATTACCACGACTTACTTTGTTTGCAAAAGACTTCAAGGTACAGTTGAATACCCCTTTAAGGCACGTTGGAAGTTTAATTCAGTCTCTTTAACCTCCCTTTTTCCTAAGTCGTGGGCCTGCATTTCTCCTCATTTACTATCATGGCCCCGAAATTAGAACACACTGAGATACAGATAAGTGAAAACAAATAACACAATACATAATAAGATTATAAAAGAAAATATTATCAATTTAATACTTTTATAATTACAATTATCATAAGATAATATTGTAATTATAAATGTATTTAATACACAATAAAGTTTGACAACTACTCACAACTTTAAATCATTATAATAAATATATGAGTGCTAGGATATAAATAAATAATAAATATCAAATTATAAATATAAATATAAGAAATCTCAGATCAAACATTATTATAATTATAATATAACATGAATTAACATTTATGAACATCATTAATAAATATTGAAAGAAAACACGTAAAACTAACAATATTATAAACTCTCAAAATATAAAATATATAATTATAAATTAATGGACATAAAATGATAAATACCAAACAAAGCATCGATTTATTAAAATACATGGCTTTCAGAAAGAGTGCGAATAAATAAGAGAAGATTGGTAATGGTGAATATTCAGATACAGACAAAAAGATAAAGACAAATTCTTCTAGCATTCAATCGCCAGATATTATTAAGGGATCGGGCAAATTATGTCTGTCGTCTATATGAGCCAATAATATATGAAGGGATCGAATTAATTTGTGGACAGATAAAGACACTTCATGGGAGCTGCTTGAAGAATTTTGATTCTACAAGTTTGATCGATTTGTCAAAGAAGACAAATCGCATGAGACAAAATTGGCAGCATAAAGACAAACCGCGGCCTTATATTTCAAGGCTCAGATAAAACAAAACGAACTTGCTTGGAGTATTGGTGCTGCATCTGGACAAGTCGTTTTGGAGTTTTGTGAGATCAATCAAAGACGGTTTGTCAAAGGAGAGTCACGTTTCCCTCCCAGCATCCTTGGTGCAGCTCCTCAACACCCACATACGTCATTTAGAAGAGGTTTGATTGAGCTCTCTCTCTGATTCTGGGCGCATAAACCAGGTTCTTCATTTTTTTGATAAATCTGCTTGTATTCGCATTTTCATTATATTAAGGATCTGAAGGAGATTAAATCTCTGTTAAGAACAGCAACAATACTATTATAAATTCGAAGTCCAGTTGGCATTTGTAAGAGTCTGCATTTGTCAGTAGTATTGGATGTATTCTGTAGTGTACTATCATTGCAGCAGTTCTATGAATGATTGCATTTTCGTATCTTTGCCACTTATTGGCATTATCATTAGCATTGAAACATTGTGAGAACTGAGATTAGATTGCATGAAATATCAGTTGCTGAAGCTGCATTTGCAATATCATCCTAAAGGAGTTCCGAGCTTGCATCCTCAGTCATTGTAATCAGTCTTATAGCTGCAATAAGAAGAAGTTGGACTGCATGGCAATTGTTTGTCCAAATGTCTCTTGCTGGGCTCATATATTTGCATAAGATTTCAGTCATTGCTAAGCTTGGAAAATTAGTAAAATACTTTGCATTTAGATTTCATTAACGCTGGGCATATTAGACAAGTCTTTCATGCATTTTCCTCATCATACAAACTTTTGGCGTAATAACTAACACCTCTGGAGTGTAAGTTCGTATGGACAGCTATGCACACTACATGATGAGTGCTCTTCAAATTAGGAGGGGAAGCTCCCTCTTTTGCTGGTATACGTTTTGAAAAGTAAAGTAATCTAAACCTGTCTTTTTTGTCTTAGCTGTGAGAGGCACAAGGTTAAGGAAACCAAGGACGTTGCAGCTAAGGGTTTTCTCTGGTTTTGCAGATCCTAACTACAACTAAAACTAAATACTTTAATCTATCCAATTTCCTCAAGAACACAGAGCGTGAGGAAAAGGAGCGGGAATGGTTTTACACGATAAGCTGGGTACAGATTCACAACATGAAGGCAAGGTGGGCACAACTATTTGCTTGGCTGAATAAGCTTATTATCACACACATCACACGATAAGCTTTAAGTACAAACTTTCAACATGAAGGCAAGGTGGGCACAACTATTTGCTCAATTTGAATAGGCTTATTGATAACAAAACTCAAAAGATAGCCAACTAGGACAGTAAATTGCATAGGCGAGACACGTGTACAATCTATGATCGAACTAGCCACTATATCTAACTAAGGCAACCATTCACCATAATAATTGCATGAAACCCAAGTGGCATAACAATTCATTATCAAAACAAATGCTCATGAACAGATACAAAAAGACAATATTACATGCAAGGTGGGCACAGCATATATTAATCTCTCGTGCAAAAGTTATTTACAAATGAGCTGAAAGCTCTTATTTATAGACATCAAGGTGTAGGCAACCCTAAAATCACCTTGAGTCAACTACAGTCCTGCAGTGTATGCAAGATCTTATTGCTAAACCCTAATAAAGGAAACTATACAGTTAACTGGCAAGCTACCATCAGTTAATCGATACAAACAATGCTAACTGGACCATGTGCAACATGCACGTCCTTATTGAAAGAAAAGCTAACTGATAACTAACATTAGTTAACTAACACTAACTAAGAGTCCCTCCTCCTGCGAAGATATCTCCAAGAATGAGACAGGCGTGCCTGATGTCAACAAGAAAACTCGAGAACTGAAGTGGAGTTAACTGCTGCTCATGACTCATCCTCGTAAATAACTGCAGGATCTAACTGAAAGTCTACTCCAAGTTTATCATCTCCTCTAGGAATTTATCGATAGTATCATCATCTGGCACTCTGACGCTGTCCACGATGATCAACTGTCTACCCAACTTTGTGTCTCCAGCTTGGATTTCCCTCTAACTGTCTCTAACCTTTGTGGTCACCTTTTTGAAACTGATAGTCAGCATTGAGAACTCCAATTTGGACGCCTCTGGTTCTCCACCTAGGTTACCACGAACTAGCTCTTCGAACTTATCCTGAACTGCCTCTAACTCGGCGTATGTACCATCCCCACAACGATAATGACATGGGATCTGAGTGATGTACTCGTTGATAAATCGAAGAGCCGCAACAACCTTTTCCTGAATCATGCCCATCTTAGCAGAAATTCTGTCATATGTCTCCACCCTGCAAAGATACAACTCTCTCCAAGTGAAGACCTTCCTTCTATCCTCTGCTGCTTCAATGGCGTCATAGGCACCTGCAAGCTACGATATCAGAATCAAATCCTTTGGCTTATGCTCGACTATGAAAATCTCGAGCTCCTAAATCCTCTGGCGAAGACTATGCGCGTCAACCCTCAACTGATATAGCTTTGTAAGGAGGTGTCGACCAACAATGATGAAGTCCTCAATCCAGGTATCCAACAACTTTCCTCGATTAACCAAGTAGCAAATCCTTTGCTGATCTACGATGGTCTCTCGAAGTTGTGGGAGTAAAGGTGCTTGCCCCTCGCTTCCATGAAGCAAACTCGAGATGTACATGCGGAGTTGCCTGATTTCAGCTTTGAGAGCTGCCTTATCCTCACCATCCTTCATGACGCGTGCCTCCAAATTACTCGTGACGACCCTGAATTGGCTCACGTCGGTGTGTCGAGTACTCTTACCTAGATTAGTTTTGATGAAGGTAAAGTCACCAACATCAACTTCATCTAAGTTCTTGCCTTCTGGAGGTGTAGCAACCTCTATGATGATCTCGACCTCAGGATTCTTCTCAATGTTGATATGCTTTATGGCCCTCTTATTCAACCTATTCTAATAGGGTTCACCAAACTCAGATAAGTCAAGATCATATGAAGGCATACGCCTTTCTCTTCCCAATGACCTCTCGAGCCAAGATGAATAAGCAATGCTATCCTCCCGAGGTGGAGCTGCTTCTACTGTATCAGTTGCTGGCGGATCCACTGGTATGAAGGTCTCATGTGCTGGAGACCCAGGCTCTGAATCTATGTCTATAGGAGACGACTGTGGTGAGAAAGGTGGACCTGGAGATGACGAACCAGCCTCACCTTGAATCACTGGTTCTGTTGGAATAACTGGCTTTGCCGGAACTGCTGTCTCTGCTGGAACTGCTGGAAGTACTAACTCTGCAATTGGAAGCATTGTCTCTCTCTCAACTTGTTTCTTCTTGGTGATGCTCTTCCCTTTTGAATTAACCCCGATCTTAACCCCTTCAGGTGGCTTCAAGATAACCTTAACTCGAGGCTTCGCCCTAGAAGTAGAAGGCAAAGAAGAAACCACCACTGCTGGCGGCTCTGCAACTGGAAGCACCCTTCGCTTCTGCTTGCTCTCAAGGAAATACATGCTTGTTTTGATAATTGAGCTAGACAAGTCTTTCACTGAAGTGTTCATTGGAACATACCAATCAGGTTGGCAAAGTGGCTGGTGAGCGACTTGATCCTTAATGAATGAATGAAGAAGTAACTCGCCATCATCATCAGACAAACCTTCCACATCCTCTGACAAGAAATCAGCAATCTGTGGAATAGTAAGCCTACAATAATGACGTTGACGAACCTCACAGTTGACCCAGAAGTTCTCAAGCGCTGCCGAATGTGAAACATTTCACTCCAACCTTGCTGAATAATGACCCAACGGATCATAGGTATGCTTCTGAGGAAAACACTCGAGCTGGATTTTCTCTAACTTGTTCGCCATTAACTTGCAATCAGCAGCTGTTTTGCACTTGTAAATCCCCAACTCAAAAGGAAAGGTGAAAGTTGACTTATGTCGATTGCGAAGGAAAGTGTGAACCTTGTGTGCATGTCTCATGAACTCCATGAAAAGAACCTTGTTTGACGGGTACCTCGGTAGCATCAGAGGCTCTCCTGTATATCCATATACTCGGATATATGTGAAAGTAGGGAATTGGATGAACCAATCTGCCCAACTCTCCATTGCTGATTGCGCCTCTGCGGAAATTCTCACATGCATCTCGTTATCCAAATCTCTGATTGTCCTCATAAGAAAGTGATCATTCACTGCCCTAAAGTCCTGTTCAGCTTTCAAAAACTCCAACTGAGGGTAGTATTCGTGCACTCGCTAAACGCCCAAAATTCCGTTGGTCTTCAATAGTTTAAAGTTGCCTTGAAATGCAACCAAGTAAACTAGAAAGGTCACCATGTGGAATTCGTGCATCTTTAGGAACTCTATAATCTGCTGGTGAAGACACTCGTTGATAAACATGGCCTAGTCAAAGGTTTCTTTCTTATCAATAACTCGCGAGATGAGGTAGAACATCCATAGGTTTTGTGTAGAAATGAATCCTAAGACAACCCAAATGAATAGATTTGCGAAAAAACGTGTTTTAGGCCCACATGCAAAGGAAATTCTAGAAAAAAGCACAGTTCTCTAGAAAAGAGGCAGCGGGGCAATTTTCACAAAATAAACTAAGACATGGGTATTGTCGTTGATGCTGAAATACTCGAACCCAGATGATGCTTTTCTAGAAATTCTGCCGTTTTCTTTGACATGCGAAGAAAATCTAAGGCGAGAATAGAGGAAAATAAGACAGAAGAATAGAAGTTTTAAATGTTTTGTTTTCTCTCTTCTTCTGTAGAAATTCGCCTATGCTTGAAGTAGAACTGATAAAACTTGCATGCAAATGGAAAACGAAGTCTGAAATAATCTTCTCCCAAATAATCTGAATCTGTAGCTACGAAGAACACTGAAATCTGACACCTGTAGCACCTTCAGATCAATTTTATGCACAAGAAAAGATGTTTCTTGTCAACTCTGATGAAGAATAATGGACGCCATAAGCAAAATATATAGAAAAATATCTTCTAAGGCGTGTGAAATGCATGCTAAGTCTTGGAAATGGCGCTTGAAGTGCAATTGGAGCTTCAAAACTCACGCATGGCCTATAATTGGCTTCAAACTCAGTTAACTGGATGTAGAATAAACCCTAATTAGGGCGCCACTTTGAAAAATTCAGTTAACTGATGCATGCAAACTAATTTTAGCTAGTTATGACTAAAAATAGGTTTAGTAGAAGTCGAACTGAAAAGAGCTTAACTGAAGATCTAAATTTAGTTAACTGAAAACTCTCCTCATGCGTACTTCTATTTTTGAATTTAAAAGTCAACCTTTGACTTTAGGCGTCCTTCCATACTTAGACATTTCTCTGAAAATTTGAATCTAAAACCTCAAACGGAGCTCATGTTTGACCACTAATTCTGATTGATTGCCACGTCAGATCAACTGGTTGACAGTTTCGTTGAAGAGTAGGACCAAATCTGACAAGAAGACTCCTTGAGGCGACAATCCAAAATTCATCACTCTAAGGCCTCAAAAAGATGGGCGCCCCTGGCCTCCAGGGGCGCTTTTTGACCTCAGAGTTAGAATATTTTCAAGCATTTTCCATTATTTTCACTGATAACTTGACCTCATTTCACTTGACGTTTCCCGGTAACTGGCAAAATTTTAGAACGTGCTGACTGGCTCACTGCGGAGTAGGTTGAATTCTGAGCAAGAGCTCCTGGAGAGCACTTTGGATAAAAACATCATCTGACCTTCCTAAATCATGGGCGCCCTTGGCCTCCAGGGGCGCTTTTCCCAACCAGTGTTAGCCATTTTTGCAACTGGCTAAACACTACTAATCTTCCGGCTGCAGGCTGTCAAGGCATCCTCTGACCCGGCTGAGATAGGCAACGAAAAGCTGGAGCTGACACAGACAGGACGAGCATCTGAAATCATCAAATGGACTTCATTTAAGGCTTCAAAACCTTGGGCGCCCCTGGCCTCCAGGGGCACTTTTGACATTTTTGAACAGTTTTGAACAAGTCTGGAACCTCAAGTTTGACCACTGATCATGACAGCATGGCAACTCAGATTCACCTGCTGACAGATGCGTTGTGGAGTTGGACAAAAATGGAAACAAACCTCATGGGTGTCACTCGTTCAAAAGACAACATTTGAATCCTCAAAAAGATGGGTGCCCCTAGCCTCCAGGAGTGTTTTTTGACTCCAGAGTTAGTCAATTTGCAATTTCCCTCGTTCTGCGTTCAATTTCCAGTTTCAGGCGATATATTGCTCCGTTGGATTGGCTAGCTGGCTCATTGCGAAGCTATCAGGAATCCAGAGAAGTCATCTTGGAAGAGATAGGTCACAAAAAGTTGATTTAAGCCTCCAGAAGGATGGGTGCCCCTAGCTCAGAGTTGCACTTTTTCACTCCAGACTTAGCCATTTTTACAACATCTTCACCTCGTCGAAAAACCCCTCTGAGAAAGTAACTTTTTGGACAAAACTTGCCGTAGAAACATCACCGAAGCATTTTGAGCTTAGCTGTCGACACCTGGCACCTGGCCATTTGCCATTGATGAGTTCATAAAACCTAACTTCTCACTTGAAAAAACGAAAACTACCCACCAAGCTTAAACTAAGTTTTAACTGAATCCGACTTCACCATTGTGATCGTGAAGCAAAATAAGCCAATCAAAACAAATTTGAGCCAATTCTGACAAGTTTCAATTTTTAGGGTTTTGACCTAAAAACAGGGGTCCAGAAACCCTAATTTTCAATTTTTTCAAATTTTGTCAGTATCTCCATGGCATGACACTGTCTCAAAGCCCATACTTGAATTGCCCAAAAACTACGTTTTGACATCATTTTTACAAGGTTTAGACCATTTAAAGCAAAATGCCTTAATGAAGCAAAAAATTTGGTTTGGCTACAACACAAACCAAAACACCAAACAAACAAACAAACAATAGTTGAAGTGATTGCAAGACAAAAAATGTTTGACGAAATGTCCAAACGTTAAAAACAGAAAAACTACATTAGATTTTGCTAGGGACATTACATTTACCCAGTCAAACTTCTTCGTTAAGGCGTGGCAAATCAGCATTTAAATAATGCAAGATATGGCATATAGATATTATGGTTCACAACAGCTAACAAAATAGATATAAGTTTGCCTTGGTGTGGCCCCTACTACCACCAAAACTTGCCTTATGTGGCATCCCTTGCCTTGCAATATGGTTGCCTACGTAGCATTCCACACATGCTGTAATGTCCCTTACTCGGTTTGCCCTAGAGTTCATTTCTTGATTAGGTTTAATAATTCTTCTTTTCCAAATGAATGTTCTCTTAATGCAATAACCCTGGATAACAATCCTGTATTCACCATCTTAACAACATATCTGTTAGCATTAATATCTAGATATCAAAATATAAACATAATCAAAAAATAATAATGAAGACAGAAGAGGAGTGGCATGGGTAGATCCTCTCGAAGTTATCCATCTAAGCCCAAGGGCACAAGCATCCCCTCAGGACAACCCACCCCTTGGCTCCGAGTTGAACATCCAAACTAAGACCATTCCATACTTGAAGTGGCGTGCTTAGTGGAAACACTAGTACCTGCTTTCTCTACCCATGTCAGCACCTCGGAAGACACTTGACTCATTGGGGATAGACGGGGGAATGGATAAGTGGCTCGGGCCTACCACCCCTCCATGGCCGCAGCGGACTATAAGTGGAACCCCCACCCCTGCATGGCCCACCCAGGCCTTGGGATTGGGCGGACTATGAGTGGAATTTCCACCCCTCTAGGGCCCATCCTCGCCTTGGGTTCCAGGGGCGGACTTAAGTGGGGTTTTTAGGCACCACTTCCCTCGCACCCTTCCTCCCAATAAGCTTACAAACACAAAGAAGACAATCTTTTAGCAATCAAATACATTTGCATTTATTATTGATTCTTTAAGTCAATATCATCATCATTATCATCATGATAATACTACAGAAAGCATTACACCAATAATCATATTAGCACTATCTGTTTCTTATATTCAAAATATGCTAAATATTATTGCTAAGTGAGTACATCACCTGAGTTGCTATATCTCTCCATGTTTCCTTACTTGCCTCCTTCAACCTTATACTAAATTTATCATATGATGAGGACAATTCATAAATATACATAATCTACTTATCTTTATATTAAAGAGTCATCAATACTTATAAGTATCATCATTAGTATTCATATATATATATGTTTATATAATTATTCTTTCCTTATTTATATATATTCTTTATTCATTATAAACTTTATCTATATCTATGCATATATACTTGCATGCCTATTAAATTATATATATATATATATATTAAATGACTATATTCCAATGCATTTAACAATCATTGTTGTTGCTGTTCTAATATGCAGATTCTATTTCTCCATGTTTCCTCCCTTCTATTTATACCATTCAAGGTAGGTGACTCATGGGGGGAATGTATTGTTTGGTGAAAGAAGTGATTTTTCATAAAATACATCCCTTTGTTAGATTTAATTGCTGCCTTTATTATCACAATAATATCTATTTTTAAAATAATATATTATTACCATAATTATGATATTTCAGATTTCTATTTATTTTATTATTTTATAAAACAATTTGCTAATATCTTATTATTATTTTATTCTAATGTATTACAATCTTTGATGTGTATTGATTATAATATTTATTTATTATTATTATTTTTGATATTAAGTTATTTAATAATAGAATGTAATAACAATAATTTGCCTATATATTATTATTATATTTTTATATTGATATGATACACATTTATTTTATATTTTAATATTAATATTGCTATTTATTTTATTTATTAATTTATTTGTATTTTAACACTTGGTCTTTATAGTTCTGCTATTTCGGGGACATGACACATGCCTTTTGCTAGGTCAATGTCCTCAATATGCTGCGCTATAGTGTTTTATAATATTATTTCATTTGGATTCTTATTGTGTGTAATGTGCCCTCTCTAGCCAATGGTTTGGGGAGTTAGGGTTAGCATATTTCTACGGTCCCCGTAGGCTAACGAGATGTTTAGGAGGCCCTTCAGAGGGGATTCAGGATCTTCAACAGGCTTGTGTATTTGGCCCTTTCTAGCCAATGGTTTGGGGAGTTAGGGTTAGCATATTTCTACGGTCCCCATAGGCTAACGAGATGTTTAGGGGGGCCTTCAGAGGGGATTCAGGGTCTTCAACAGGCTTGTGTATTTGTCTCTGCATACTTAGCTCTATAATCAGTGGTTGGTTGGCCAAATGAGGCAGTTCAGGGCTTATCATTGCTACTTGCTATTTATAGCCAGTTCTACTAGTTCAGTGGTTTTATGTCTATAGTTGGAAGTTGTGCCGGTGGCACTCTCAGGATTCTATTGCCTGGTTATTGACGAGAGTTGGCTTTTAATTAAGTTATTAAAGTCAAAATACTTTAATAATGTTATATTATTAAAGTGACTTTATAACGTAATGTTATAAAGTAACTTTAATAAGTTACTTTATAATATGGCGTTATAAGGGGGTGATAAAGTAACTTTATTTGAAATGTTATGTTTTTAAGTTACCTTATTAAATACTTTATTGAGAGACGCGAATTCCAAAGTGAAAATGATTTAATAAATTAAAGACCAAATGTGGTGTCCATTTTGAGGAGATGATATTTTAATATTTCAAAAAAGCAGTTGCTTGGAATTGGGCGTAGGGTTTTGAAGGAGGTTAAAAGGGCAAATGAAGATCATTTTCATTATCCAAGATATTATTTACAAAAACAATGGCTGAGCAACAGGTTTGCAGGTATGAAGTTTCAAGCTAATCAGAGGATGAAAACCCTCGATTAGGACAAGATCTACAGGTGTGAAAGAGCGTCCAAGGGTTCTAGATTGAATGGTCTCCATCAGAGGTCATTATTAGAGCATCTCATAGATTTTAGAAGTAGATTTAATCAACATTTATAGTGTTTCCATTAGCAGATCAGAATAAAGGTTAAAGAATAAATAATAGCAGATTATACTTCCTACCTGGCATGTGGGAATTGGAGATCAGCTATTTCTTGCATTAGCACATAGCAAATCAGCATGGGAGGCCGTACCACTCAGATCAGCTCATAAAGGCAGACCGTACAGGTCTGTGAAGACAATACAAGTTTCAAACAGCCAAAATACCTCTCTTTCAGCATGTGTGCATTCCCAAGAGGCCGTACAACTCAGGTTTTAAATGTGGGTTGCTGTTGGAGCAGTTTTCAAGGGTTTTGAACTTTTGAGGTTGCATATTGACATTTTATGAGGCATCCAGGTCTGCAAATACATCAGCAAGAATTCTGAAACAAGTTAAGGACAAATCAGGTTAGGCGCCTAGGGTTTGGAGCCACCAAACTGCTTAAAGTGAAAAATCAGAGTTGCAGATGTAAACACCAGCAAATGTGTATGTTATTGTTTGATTAGAATTCAATAAAAACACATTGGGTTATCTTTCATTTATGCTTTTCCCTTCTCGTTTTAGCATTTTGCGATTTCTTTCATTTTCCGACACCATTTCTGGCAACATAAAATACTCAAAACAATCAGAATACAAACGAAAACAAAAAAACAGGTTTGAAACCCCAAGGGGACATCATATCGTGGAATTTTGGCCATTCTTTCCTTGCAAGATATTCGCCTATACTTGGGCGGCTTAACAGTTTTAAAACAGCCACTAAAATAATTGCTAGATATGCCATCGCGTGGCATATTCTCACCTTCATAATGTGTGGTTTTACTCGCTATAATATGGCTTCCATCGCCTCTTTAAGATATCAATAATATTCATATAATATTATTCATATATATATATATACTATAATATGTATATATATCAATATATATATTTACATATGTTTATATATTTATCAATCAATTTAAAAAAAATAATATATATATATATATATATATATATAAGTCATCAATTATATATATATATATTATCATTATTTAAATATAATAACATATCTATATATTGATATGTAATATGTATATATATACAATACACACACACACACAAATATATATATATATATATATATATGCGAAGGTTCGCATACGTATTATGTATCTACGTATGGGTGTACGTAGATATTACTATCTACGTATGCTCATACCTACATATGTACATATGTATGCATCATTGCATATATACATACATATGCATATATACATACATATACATTTAGTATATATACGTATCCATATATATTCAATACACAGTATATATCTCATGCTTATCACAAAGGTTTTATCTTTTTAGTTCAATTTGATTAAAAGATCAAGGAGGTTCAAAGATGATCAAAATAATTAAAGACAACCATCCTAACTTTCCTATCGACCAAAACACTATCGACTTGGTTTAACACTTACCGACGCAAAGCTCATATTGATTTGACAAGGTTTATCTGTCCTATGCAATGATTGTGTGTGTGTCAACTTAGATAGATGTACCAATGGTTCCCATACCAAATTCCTCTCCTAGGTGATACTCTCCCTCCCCCTCTGGAGGGTTTGAACCTTTCGTGCATCCAACTTAGTGCAACATGTGCATAGTCAATTGATACATATAAAACATATTCATCGTATATCAAAAGTATCATTAAATCATTTAAAGAGTAATTTATCATAATGCATATTCATATATTTCATTCATCCATTGAACATATTAAAGTCATAATCTTGCGTTAGAATCATATTTACTCAGAAAGGTAAAAGTAATCTGGTAACTTAGAAATTGGATGTAACAAAGTGTATTTCATTTTTACCATGCAAATTTTATCTAGGTTGATGAGGGTATAAAACAAGTTTTCTTGGAGGGAAACTCGGGGGGAAAATATAGTTTTACGGAAAACTAGGGCATGGAAGGAACCGAATAATTTTAAGGAAGCAGAGAATTTCAGGAATGAACTTTAAATGGGCAATGGACATGCTTACTTGGTGGTGGGTCTTCAAAGGAGTTTGAAGGCAATATGGAACAATCGTATTCGGATTAGGGCTCCAATATGCAAGAATATCAGCTCCTTTTCTTTGCAACTTAGTGGTTGGTAGGAAAAACTTTGAAGGCAATATGGAATAGTCACATCCAGATTAGGGTTCCAATATGCGAGAATATCGGCTCCTCCTTTTCTTTGCAACTTAGTGATTGTCCAAATGATAGGAAAAACCAATTTATAACACCCAATTTTCTCTTTTTCCTCTTTGCTGCATATCCTTTGGTCACCAAAACAAATAGACAAGTCACTTTTCTCTTCTTTGCTTTCTTTTAAGTGTTAGGGCTTGAATAGGAACTAGGAACCTATCGGAGGTTCTATAGGTTCTTGGAACCTATGAATCCTGCGATATCTTCTTTTGTCTTTCTTTTCACTTCTTTATCAACTTTTGAATCCTTCAATCTTCATATTTGAACTTTCGAAGGTTATGTGGGAACCAAGAACCTTCTTCTTTCTTGAATTTCTTTTTCAAAGCACAAGACAGTAACGAGAAGTACATATATTCTTGGAACTTGTTGAAGGATTCGGTAACCTATGAAACCCTCAACATGTTCTTGCTCTTTCTTTCCTTAGGCGATTTCGTTAGTGCCAGGAACCAAATCATGGGTAGGAACATTTTAGAGGTTCCTTTGGTTCTTGGAACTAATCGAGTTCCCGGTATCATAGAAATTGCCAATAGCTTTGCTAAAAATGAGTTCCTGATAGACTAGAAACCTTTGCTAAAAATGAGTTATTGATAGACTAGGAACCTTTGCTAAAAATGAGTTCCTGATAGACTAGGAACCTTTGACTCGAGGAGTTCGTAGTGACTGAGAATGCTTCGACATATTCTTGATTAGGCTAAAAGCTCTGATATGCATGAAATACTTTTAGAATTTTTTTGGAAGTCTAAAGTTAAACAAGAACATTAGAGACATGAATATTTGACAAAAGGTGAAAGACTACATGACTTAAAAGACAATTGTTTTTGAAAAGTGAAGACTTAGTTCCCTAACCAAGGGTTAGGGTAACACTACCTAAGCTGAAAATACAATAATGAGTATATATCTAAGTCAGCCACAAGATATTTATTTCGTTCAATGCAACTCAGAGCACTTTTTGATATAAGTTCTTGGGCCTCAAGATTTGGGTGTCCTCTAGGTTATGTTGATAACTAACAAAAAAGAATGTGACAATATATGAATACGCTGGTAATTTCATATAACAAGAACTAGGATAGAAACTGCTCTTTTGTTCATATCAAGTAATGTACAATCAGCTATGGTACAGGGATATATAACTATCTGCGAGGGCTCCCTTACCCTGACCAAGATCATGGTACATATAGTTGGGTAAACCATGAGGTGTGTGAACTCATGAATGCTAACCAATACGTAATTATGTATACCTAACCAAACCAGGCATTAGGACAAAACCATTGTCAGTTCTCATTTCAAAACATAACACAGTGAGTACAAAATATTGATTAATCAGCTGGCTGCAATTAAACTAATTCAATTTGATTTATTTGAAACTGATCTATGCTACTGGATCCGTGGCTTATGCAGCCAGATCCGGGTCTGGTTTGAACCGGATCCAGGATCCAATTCGATACAGTAGGGAGCCGCAGTAAATATTTGTATATTATTAATATTTTTATACTATATTTAATATTTATAAGGTTTATAAATATTTCTGTATATAAAAACATACTAAGAAATATGTATGTTGTTTCTAATATTCCTGCTTTTAGGCTGCAGATATATACATTATTTTGACATGTATTTTGTACAGACAAACCCACAACTAACCCAACCCTCAAATTGTTTTTGCTGGATCCACAATCCTAATCTGTGAATCCATATCAGGATCCAAACCAGAATTGGCAACTTAGAAACCAATCTACTCTTAGTAGGTCTAACTTTATACCCTTGGTTTGTTACCAAAGTTAATGTGCACAACCTTTATTTATGTACAATCTTTTATTAGAATTATAAGCAAGAAACTCATAGTAGATATTAAAGACCATAAAACATTAGTTCTCTTTCAAACATTGCAGGACTGAACACTGGAGTGGTTTATGTCAACGCCTGCAAGTATTGGAAGCTCACTCATCATCGCTGAGTTTAAAGATAGATGGTGGATTATTTACACAGTTGATTGGCTCCATTCAAAGGTCTTTAAGCCTAGACTATCAACCTAGCAAACACCAGGCAATTAGAGCACTTATTGATTCAGGTTCTCGGACATCAGCATTTGGGCACAGGTATGGAGTAGGCAGGGCTTCCACATGGCTTCCTTTTGATTTGTTTATGGAAGATACAATGGATGGAAGGCAGGTTCCAGCTAAATCTACTATTGAGAGCCTAGCAGGTATACAAATCAGTCTAACCATTAATGCTTATCTTTGTGTTTTTTTATTTTACTCTTGTGAATATGATCTCATTGGAAGTTAATCCAAAAGAAGAGTGACTTCAGAAATTTATTTTACCTCTTTTTAATCTATCCTTTTTCAAGATTGCTCTCTGTACTGATCTACATTTAATGGGATAATTTGATGTTCAGGACTGACAAAATCTCTCCAAGCGGTACATGGTGCAAGTTGGCAGGAGGCTTTTTTAGGTCTGTGGACTGCAGCCCTTCGGCTTGTTCAAAGGGTATAAAAATATGCTTTGCTTCTAAAGTCTATAGTTTCCAAGAAATACCAGTTTAGACATTTCAAAGAGGTAAGAACAAGTAAGTATGTATGACTTGAAATATAAATTGGAGAATAATTGTAGTTTTAATTCCATGTGCAGGAACGAGATCCCATTGAGGGTCCTATACCCCACCTTGATTCACGGTTATGTATTCTACTAAGTATTACACCATTGGTTATTGTTTCTATTATTGAGGAAGAAGATAAGATTCTTCAAGCTGCCAAGAATAATACATTAGGAAATATTGCAAATGCATATGAACTTGATAAAGAGAGGAAAGTCACAGGGTTAGGTACAAGGCATGCAGCCTTAGTATCTAGTCTTCAAATTCTGGGACAGTTTGATGAACTGTTAAAACCCCCTGAATCTGTAGTCTTGGCTGCCAATCAGGCTGCTCTTAAAGCTGAAAGCTTGGTTTCTAGCCTTAACTGTGGAACTGGGAGCTTTGATGGCCTTAGCAGCAATGGTATTTCAAGTGCAGTAGGTGATACTATCAATCTAACTAGATATCTTTGAATAATCTTTATCTTTGTTCCATCCCAGCAATTTAGTTGGGTCACATAATGTATTTGTATTAGCATATAGTGTTTTTTATTCCAAGGATATAAATAGATGATTGATGGAAAACATGTCACCAATGAAATCTTCAAATATAAGCTCAATATACTGTTTGTTTTGGTTGCAGTGGGAAACATGCGGCACCTAATTGTTGAAGCTTGCATTGCTAGGAAATTGTTAGATTCCTCAGCATATTTATGGCCAGGCTATGTTGAAAGACTAGCAAATCCATTATCTCATTCAATACCAGTTCAAGAATTTCCATGGTCTGCTTTTATGGATGGAGCACCCTTATCTGTTTCATTAAAAGATGCTCTTATTAAAACTCCTGCTTCAAGGTATCTTTATATTTCCTGGCAACTGTGTATTAATTTCGAATTTTGTGAGAAGCTTGTCTTATAGTGTTGCCAGTTTTCTCTGCATGACTTTTTTTGAATTGCCTTTTTGTTTATAGCAAACAATTAAATGTTAACATTGAACATTACATGAATCTGCTTGAAGCTTAGAAGAGCTGGAGAAGGTGTATCACATTGCCATGAATGGATCAGAGGAGGAAAGGTCTGCTATGGCTAGCATTTTATGTGGTGCATCTCTTATCCGTGGATGGAATGTCCAGGTAATGTATACATTTTTTTGGAATTGAATAGAATGATTCTGTCAATGTTATAATGCTTGTCACTGATCTTGTGGGCCAGATTTGCTTTATTGTTGATAAACATGGATATAATTTTGATCTTCCAATGGCTCACACAAACATGGGGAATCTACTTGCATATACATTGCAGATTATAACCTTGTCTTGTTTTCCTGCTGGGAAATGTTTTTCTAAAGAAGACAGAAAAATAATTGATGAAAGAGGCATGATTTCTTTTGATTTTTTTCTCCTTTGGTTTCACATAATTGCCTATTTTCTGCAGGAACATGCTGTTCGCCTGGTAGTAAATCTTCTTTCACCTCCTATTCCTGTAGATCATAATGGATCTGGAAGTCATTTACTGGAACATGCACCATTGCTTAATGCTGTCCTTAGAGCAGTAACTACTCATGATAATGTTCATGTTCTCTCATTATATGGAGTTGTGAGTTCAATTAACCCGAGATACACATGCCACTGTATCATGATTTTTGTTGTTCTAGATTGGCAAGTTGTTTGAAATTAGCATTTTCATTGCTTCTTCTGTACATGACTCTCTTGGAGATGATTATCATCTTACATTTAAATTCTCTCTTGGCAGGTTCCACAGGTTGCAGCTGCACTGATGCCAATTTGTGAGACATTTGGGTCCATTTTGCCAACTGCACCACAGATTTCAAGCACAGGGGAAGAAGTTTCAGTTTACACAATCTTCTCAAATGCTTTTCTTTTGCTGCTTAGGTTGTGGAAGTTCTATGGATGTGCTCATGCACATGGTTTATCTGGAAAGGGAGCTCCAGTTGGTACAGAACTTGCACTTGAATACCTTTTGCTCTTGCATAATAGTAGACTGACCAAAGATAATGAACATTATCAAGTCAAAAAGTCATTCTACTTGGGCTCTACTTTGACACAAGTAACAATTCCCCCAGAGGAGCAAACCCTTGGATCAACTTCATCTTTTTCCAAGCCATTGTTTATTGACTCGTTTCCAAAATTGAAAGTTTGGTACTGTCAGCATCAAGCTTGTATTGCATCAACACTGTCAGGGCTTGTTCCTGGGAATCCTGTGCATCAAATTGCTGATAGACTTCTGAATATGATGTATTGGAAACTGGGTAAAGGGGCACCTCCACCTACTACTTCTGTGGCATCTGGGAGTAGCAGTCTGAGCAGCTCTTCAGGAAGTGCAGGAGGAGAGACATCTCGGAAGCCTCTATTAACGGCATGGGACATTCTTGGGGCTGTGCCTTTTGTGGTAGATGCTGTGCTGACTGCTTGTGCACATGGAAAGATTTCTCCTCGAGACCTTACAACAGGTTGGTAATAAATAACTCATGAGAAATGGTGATTTTAGCTTTAAATATTTTGTGTTGCTTTCTAAACTCTGTTTTGAAGAGTCTTCTTTTGAAGTTCTTATTTGCCATCACCATTCTGTTTTTAAGATTGTAAAAAGTGTTTTAGTTTTCAGTGGATATGCTCTTAGCTTTATAGATAGTTTTTCCTACTTGTTTCAACATCCTGGTGAGAAATACACAATTAAAAACTCTTTCAATGGCAATAGAGGTGAATTTTATACCATAAGACCTCATGCTCAGAGTACATGGATACCTCTCCCAACCTTAAGCTAAATTTTAGCTAGGGACTTCTGTCTGTGAAGATAGAAGCCATCTCAAGACAAAGAGGCTGGAAACAAATTCAAATTGGAGATTGGACTGAGGAATCTGTCCATTTACAGCTATTATACACAGAAGCATTGTGGTCTATTCTCTTCTAATGTCTTTCCAGTCAAAAAAATTAAAAACCCTGAATTGGGTGCTCAAACCTTACATCCATAAAGAATAGCGCATTTAATGATTGTTTTGAAGAACCACATCTTTGAAGGAATATAATGGAAATGTACATAAAGCACATGTACTCCAAGGCAAGAAGGAAGCATGTTGCTGTTACACCCTAGTTATTATAATATTTTCTTATCATAAGTCATGTATTGTTATGTAGTAGCTGACATGTCAAACACATCCTTTCGCTAGTCAGTAGTCAGTGGTATTTGTTAGAATTTCTATTTTCTACTTAATTGGCTTCATTGGACTTTGGGATCACCCAACCTAATAATAGCTCCAAATAAGGCCTAGGTAGGTCATTGTATGGGGCATCAAGCATGGAATTATCATTTCTTTAAATATTATTCTACAAATTTCTGGAGGTTGCTCCGTTGAAATGACTTGTTTACATGGTCAGTTATTTTTAGTCCTGTGTCAACACTATAAATTCAGTCATGCTCTTCTTTACAATCTTGTTTGCATCTTGGATTGGAGTATTGGCAATTGCTGTTCTTGTGGATGAATTCATGCTATTGGATGATACTGCTACTGTTATTTTAATCTTTGTGTGCTTCTACTTAGGATTATTGCCACTTTTTGGGGGATCTATTTTTTTTCATAACAGTTCCTTACACAGCTGCTACTAAGAATCATGCTTTAAATTGAGAGATGGGTCTAATAGGTAGGCCATGCATTCAACCAATGACCACTATAGGTAGCGGTAGCGGCAAATGTTTACTCTTCAATTCGATAGAACTAGTACTTAAATATGAATAGAAATAACACTAAATACCAGATAGAATAGCAAATTATGTCCTTATTCACATGAAGTTCTTATAGAAGTAGACCAAAGATGATCAGCCAACGATTAGACTACTTTGCCTGACTATGCAAAGTTTATTTAAAGAACTTGATGGTTGCTAAGCAGAACACAACCATCAACTGACTTCTATAACTGCTTGAAAGCTGACAAACAATTAAGACATAATTGGATACAACCATATTATGATAACATGATAAAGACATTGTATGCTAACTACATACCCCTACCCCCCAAAGAAAAGTTGTCTTTAAGACGATAGAAACAAAGTAATCAAGTAACATTAGGTAATTCCAAACTTGTGATGGCATTGCAAAGGAAGGATGACCTTTGGGTTGATGCTTCCTGTTGGCAGCCATAACAGCCTGATCATAACTTGATTGTACCACAATTAGTGAGTGTTGCACAAAGAAAGAGGAAACAAAGCTCTAGAATGATTGTTTCAATTGGGAGTAGAAAGGAAAACTGACATAGGAAACTTTGATCATCAGTAGTCAGATCATTAGTAGAACCAGCATATCCAGAACACAGCCAATGTAAGGAGAATGCATTCACTAGGGGCTATACTCTCTAATGAACGGTGGCTGAGGACCAAACAAATAAGGAACCTAGTTTGAATGCACACTGGACTCCAAAAACATTGCAGCAATCTAATGAATAGAATGAAACCCATTATGAAAATAGTGTTCAATTTCCCTAGAGGCTTGGAATGTGCCTTCATCCAATGGACTATCCTATAGGATGGATTCCATGTCTTTGCTAAATCCATAATCTGAGGAAAAACTAATTGGAGGAGACTGTACAACAATTTTCCAAATTGTCTAGTAGCAAGGAAATGAGCAGGTTCTATGATTTCATGAGTTAAGGGAAGGGCTGTATAATATCAACAGTAGCCCACAATAGCTGTGTTGGCACACCATTTGACTTTATCCAAATTTGCCTAAATCTGCTTCTCCCATGTACTTGACCTTGTGCGTGTCCATCAGTTGTAATCAATATGAAAAAGGTTCCAATGGGTTACCTTGGTCAAAGTCACCTAAGTGTCATTCCTTGTCATCTGCCAAGTTCATGTCATGTGATAGAAGTTGCAAAAAATTGAGGAAATCCTAAGTCTAGGAGTATTTTGGGTTGTTTCTTGGGGTTTTTATGAGTTTGTGAACTTTGGGTGTGGAATTGAATATTTTCATGCTCAACCAAATATCCTGATCCAATATCCTATTCCACACGAAAAGCTATCTGCACCATTGGAAAGTGCTTAGAACCAGCTTTCCAACGGTATATGATTTGCCAAAAGAGGAGATCATATGCCCAAGTTATATCTGATTTACCAAAAAATGTTCAATTTGGTCCTTGAAGAAGAGTTGGGGGCTAAAAATTTAGGGCCCTGGTCACATGCGCTCAAAAATAAGCACTTAGCCGTTGAATTTATGGGCCTTGGTCGACAATAGGACCACAAGCTGTAGTGTAGGAGCTCGGTTGAGTCTGACGGCGAAATGTCAACTAGCTCAGTTGTGTCAAATCATGCATAGCGGTCGTACGATGGCCGAGAAAATTTAATTTTGCCACTGCGATTTTCTCTGGTGGACAAAAAAGGAAAAAAAAATTATTTGAATTTTCTTGAAAACTTGTGCAAACGCTAGTGATGGCCGTGTACTTGTACGACATTCGGATTTGTATGGCCGTACAAATTTCATATGATAGACATTTTGATAGTGTTCCATGGGGTTTCGGGGATGGGAATAGGGGGACGACAGGGGACGCGTTTCGGGGACGCAGGGATGGGAGGTCTAAGTTTGGGGGCAGCAGGGGGACGACGGGGGGACGGTGGCAAGGGGGCAGCAAGGTGCTGAAATACATATAGTACTTGAAAAAATATTTATAAAAAGATGTATAAGTATAAGAATGTAAGAAGCCTACCTTATCACAATCAAATTTTCTCTCCTTGCAGGAATAAAAGATTCATGAAACAAAATACCAACTGACGAAGTTGTAAGCAAATCAATCCATATATGAAAGTAACATACTCAGGAAACGATGATGGCTTCTTATTGAATCAATAATCTGATTACAAATAGAGTATAGCTTGCAGCTTACAATCAGATAATCTGATTTAGAAAATCAGAACTCATACAGTATGCACAATAGCCAAAATATATATCAAACCCTAGCCAAGAGATTGAAGGATGATACCCTAGGTAGTTTTGATGAACTACCCTTCTATCTTTGACTGAAATAAGGTTGTAATAGCACTAATGGTGGTCTGATATGACAGATTAAACTCTGTAGCAGTTGGTATGCAATCTGTATTTGATTGTAGATGGCCCAGAAATGCTGAAACTCTTCAAAGATTGCAAAAATAGCTCAAAATACGGAATCGCCTAGCTTAGAAAGGTAGAGAATTAACCCAGCTTGCCGCTTATGCTTGTAAAAGGTTGAAATATGATTGATGTCAAGTCTGAAACTTGATTTCCAGCAACCTGAGATAATCTGATGTAGATTTCCAGCCAACCCACAAATGCAAACTCCTCAAAATTGAAGGCCAATATGCAGAAAGAGGCGATTTGTTCTTTGAAGTCAAAACATGGTTCAATCTTCTTGATTTCTTCTTGGACTTGCAACAAAACCAGTCTTCAAACCCTTATCTTCAAGGTCCTAACTCCACAAAAGCATGTCAATGAAGCTTTGTGATGAACTCTACGTGAATTCACCTCTCATGGTGGAATGGGGTCATCACCATACCACTGTATTCAAGGGAGCACCACCTTGAATCGATTGAAAATTACTTCCAGCCAAGAGACAACTCTCTGCAAATGCTTTTTCAGAATAAAAATACCAAAAAATAATAATCGCCCAGCCCTCAATGCCTTCTTAAACAAGGCTCCTTGTCCAAAACTGCCATAGAGGGAGAATTTGATTTGTTTCCATTAAAATATTCAATGACTTCATGGCTAAGGCACCTAAACCGCCCTTAGGGAAGATCTGATTTTATTTCATTAAAATATTCCTTGCCTTATCCAAGCCGCCCTAGGAAGATTTGATTTGGTCTTCAAATATAAAAATACTCAATGCCTTCCCTATTAAGGCACTAAACCGCCCTTGAGAAGATCAAATTGATTTTGAATATTAAATATTGGTTGCCTTCTTCCTTAAGTCTTCTAAACCACCCTAGGAGAGAGAATTGACCTTCTGGAAGCAAATCAGATCTGATTTGATGTGGGTTGACCAACCAAGGACATAATAATATTCTAATTGTTTTTAAACTCCCTTATTCCTTATAAAATTGCTTTGACTTGCAAGTGGACCATGAGATAATAATAAAATATGATCAATATTATGCTTTATTTCTTGTTAAGGATAATTCTCCTCTTAAATCTCTAAAAACATTTTACCAAAATTATGATTCTCATTGCCAATATCATTCCCTTATCTCGCCATCTAACCCACGAGAATGCTGGATGGGCTAGAATCAAGTCACCAAGATGTCACTCCGAGAATGGAGACATTACAAAGAATTATACATCTTGGAGACAACTAGGAGTCCCCTAGACATCTTGAGGACACTTTAACATCCTCAAAGTCCTAGTGGCATATTGGAGACAACGACACTGGTGGTGGGATGGTGGCGTTGGTGGTGGGCTGGTGGGGGGACATCCCCCCCAAGTCCCCAAGTCTCTGAGACGTCCCCGTGTAGGAAATGTGGGGTTTTTTGGGGGGGAATGTGTCCTCGTGGAACACTGCATTTTGACCACTAAAATCTGCAACCCCAAAAAAAATATTGCCCAAAATTTTTTTGTTTGAATTTTTGCATTTTGATAAGTAATTCTTAGGTTTTTAGGCCTTCGAGATGCAACAACGAGGTCCTTTTGGCTCCAAAGTGCACCAAAAATTGACCTAAGTCGAGATCTTACAAGAAAAGGAGCTGGAGAGACCAGATCTAGAGCTTCTGTAGCACTTGATGGAGAAAACTCTTAAAAATGGAGAAGGAGTTTGTTGAATCCACACTTTGATACAATGTTGAAGATGAAAAACAAGCACATATGCAAGATCTAAACAACAAATAAGAGCGCCTTCCACTTGCAAAAGAGAATTTGCTAATTCCTCAAATAAAAAATAATTACATCATTTGATGAAAAAAAGAAAAAGTACCTTGCATTATGTGGAAGGATGTGAAAACCCTACAAAAGCCCCAAGTTTAAAATAAAATAAAGTGTAATTAAATAAATAATTACACCAACAAATGTATTGCCAAGAGACACATGGAAATGTTTGGGGAAACCCACCCTTTGGCTACCGACATTCCAATTGCTAGGAGAAAGCCAACATGGGATCAAACCATTGGGAGCCTTAATGGCAAAAAAGGTAACTGTTGGAACTCAACAATTTATTTTGAACTTTTTAGTCATTCCTCTAGAGAAAAAAGCCTATGATGCACTATTGGGTTGAGGATGGTTGATAGGAACCAAGGTTGATCATAATTGGAAGAAGAAACCTTGTTAATAGAAAATAGAGGAAGGAAATACTTTATAGACTTGAGAAATCAGGCAATGAGCGAAGAAGTTGCTTCCTTCTATTTAGACTCGTATGTCGGGGAAACATGGGCAAAAGAAGAGAAAGGTCCCATGGAGTCGAATGATGGAGTACTTGATCTTCAACATTGTTCAAAAGATGAAACTAGCTCCTTAAGTGGGCTCTTTCATTGGTAGTTAGAAGATTACAAAATGTTCCAACAAGAGTGTAACATGATACAAATTGAAGAAATTCAAGAAGAGGAAGACAATTCTCGGATGACAACAAGCCATACATTTCCACCATAGTACGGGGAGTACAAGGAAGGAGTTGCAAAATTGGATGACACACTGTCACATAACTTTGAATGAGACAAAACAATAAAGTACAAGGAGTCATCAACAAGAAAACTAAACCTAGGTGAAGAAGGTAGCTCCAAGGTGATTATGGTAGGAGATGGTTGGGATATTTGAATTTTTTTGGAGTATAAAGATACTTTTGCGTTGACATTTAAACATTCAAAAGGAATACCACCAAAACTTTATGTGCACAGGATCCCCTTGGTACCAAGAACACAACCTATATGGAAAAGGCCATACAGGATGAACAAGAATTATGTGGTGAAAGTCTAGAAAGAAATAAAGAAAATGTTGGATGTAGGTATAATCTTCAAGGTAGAAACAAGTGATTGGGTGTCTTCAATTGTTATATCATTGAAAAAGGAATTGGAACAAATTTGGATATGCGTGGATTGAAGAAGTCTTAACGTAGTTACTACCAAGGATTTGTTTTGATTCTTGGAGAAGTCACATGCCATGAAATTTTCTCCTTTATGGACGACTTCTTTGGATACAATTAAATAAGTTGAAAACCACCTTTGTGGTAGAAGGTGGAGTTTATTTGTACAATAGGATGCCTTTCAGATTATGCAATGCTTTGGCTACTTTCCAAAGAATAATCCTCCACATCTTTGACAAGATGTTGGTAGGAAACTTCAAAGCATTCCTGGACGATTGGTCAATCTATAGTGACTAGAAAACTCACTTCAAGGCAAACTCACTTCAAGGCCCTCATTGAGTCCATGGAACGATGCAAATCCGCATTGTTGGCCTTAAACCTAAAGAAATGTCGGTTCATGGTACCACTAGGCAAGCTCCTTAGGCACATAGTTTGTAAATCAGGGTTGAAAACTGATTTGGATAAAAAAAGAGTGATCGTACAAATGGAAGCATTGAAGGATATCACTGTAGTCAAATCATTCTTGGGTTATGTGAGTTACTACCGGTGGTTTATAAAGAATTTTTCCCAAATATCATATCCACGAGACATGCTTAGGAGAAAGGTAATAACATTTACATGGATAGAAGAATAGGAGATCACATTCAACGAATTAAAGGTATGCTTGATTAGTTTACCCATTTTAACATATCCAAACCGGAACAAAGAGTTTCATGTCCATGTATATGCATCAAATTCATAGTCCAAGCAACATTGGCACAAACCAAGCCTTAAGAACTCGATCATCTTGTTTTCTTTGCCAGTCAACTATTGTCAAATGTTGAGTGTAACTACAGTACTACAAAGAGGGACACATTAGGAATGGTTTATTTTGTGCAAGAACTCTAACACTACCTCTTGGCAATGCCTTTTACATTCTTCGTGGATCACCAAGCATTAGTGTACTTGGTAAACAAACCAATCATAGAAGGTCAGGTAAGTGGATGGTTGTTATTACTTTAGGAGTTCACATTCACTATCATTGTACGACTGGGGAAGAGTCACGTAATAGCATATCAACTATCAAGGATTAAGTCAGGGGAACCACCTGAAGGTGTGAATGAAGACTTCCTTGATGCTGACTTATTCCAGAAAGCTGCAATGCCTCAATTCAAGAACATTGGGTAGTAACTCTATGTCAATGTTCTCGAAAGACATGACACCTAGGGAAAGGAAGAAGCTAGCACTAAAAAGAAAAACATTCCAACTTGTTAATGGGCTATTGTACAAAATGGAATTTGATCACATTCTCAAAAGGTGCATCATGTGCGAAGAAATAAAAGGAGTATTAGAGGAAGTGCACGAGGGGGTGGCGCATGACCCATCTGAGATTGGATGCTACTACCAAAAAAGTCCTCTTGGCTGACCTATGGTGGTTGACACTCCATATAGGTGCATGGAAGTGGGTAGTCAAATGTGACACTTACCAAAGAGAAGGGAAATCGTTGAAGAGAGATTATATGCAAGTCTCATCGTTGCAACCACAAGAACTCTTCGAGAGGTGGGGATTGGATTTTATCAGTCCTCTTAAGGTTAGCTAACTTCATTGGTGTAGATATATCATTCTAGCAACAAAGTACTTAATTGAATGGGTAGAAGCTACCTAATGTGTCATTTTGATATTATTTTAATCCACTTTGGTGTTGTTTCAGTTGTTACCAAATATTTACAATAGTGGTATGTAGTTCTTTTTGTTATATTTCATCATTCTAAAGTTTTAGTATTTCATGATAGTGATATTATTTGCTTGCAAGTGACACTACATTGTAAATTCGTAATTTTGAGCAACTCCAATAATTATTTTATATTCCAGATTCATTTACAAACACATAGTCACTAGATATGGCATTCCCATGCAAATAACAAGTGATAGAGGGGGACACTTAATAAATCATGTGATTCAACTTATGATGAACAAGTTTTGGATATCTTACACCCTCTTGTGTATCACCCGAGAGCAAATGGTCAAGCAGAGTCAACGAATAAAGTACCCATCTCTATCATTCATAAATTGTGCGGCATTGAAGGAATCAATTGGGAGAAGTTACCAACCATACTATGGGCTTATAAAATGACGTACAAAAGTAACCACGAGACACACACCCTTCCAATTGATGTTGAACTAAGAAGCCATGGTCCTTGTAGAATGCATGGTACCAAGCCTATGAATTGCCACGGAAAATTGGTTGGGTAAAAAGGCTTTTCTAGTTAAATAAGCTTGACGAACAAAGATTACTAGCACAATGGCATTTGAGGCGATGCAAACATAGCAGAAATATTGTCACGACAAGCATCTCTAGAGAATGAACCTCCAATTGGGGCAGTTAGTTTTTAAAATATAATGACCATAATGAAATTAAGCCTAATAATTTTAAGGTAAGGTGGTTAGGACCTTTTAAAATAAGAGAAGTATCGGGGAATGGATCTATAAAGTTGGAAAATTTAGATGACACATTGATTAAGGGTGCTGCGAATGGGTCCAAGTTAAAAATTTATAGACAAAGAGAAGAACCTTAGGTGGTAATGAGCTTGATAGATTTCAACCATGAGTAAATTGAAGAATAGAGTGAGAGGAGAATGGACAAAGAAGTTGATAAAATTGCCATTCCAAGCACGGCTCAAAATGAAAGCATTTGTCTATTCGATCCACCTACACATTTCATTAATATTTATAACTATTGGTGTGTGTATGCACCCTATTGTTGCAGATGAGTAGGACAAATCTGTCCCAAATATAACAACTTAGATCAAAGTTCAGATCATTTGGAGGGAAGCATGGAGGAAGAAGACACATCGAATGGATTCCACAAGATAAAAGCATGTTAGAAGAATATTCATTCCTGCTCTCAAAAGAAGAAGTCACTCCATATTGTACACTCTACAATTTGGAATATATGCTTGTGGTAGAACACTCCAGATATGATGAGGCCATTTGGGAATTTAAGGAAATACATCAACTGAATTATCCACCCGCATGTTCATCACTACGAGCACTTGGCATATGGTAGAGCATGTACAACTTGGTAACACATCTCTCTATTGAAGAAAACACTGTCACTTGGTGCCAACAACCAAAAGGATTAAAGTTAATTAATGGCAGGCAAACTCAATGTATGGGTGAGTTAAAAATGGTTGATCAAATTTTTAAATTAGAACATATGGATAAATGCTGTAGTAATGAATGTTATAGAGGAGCAAATGCAACTTGTATTTTTCAACACTTTACGGAGATTGAAGTGTGGAGTGAGGAAAAAGAAAAAGATATTACAATAAGTAGAGTGGAAAGTACAGGAAAAAGAAATGATGCTGAAAAAGAAAAGAAAAAATGATTTAAAAAAAAAGGAAAAACAAAAATAATAGAAAAAGATTAGAAAAAGGCAAGAGAAAATAAATTAAAAATTAAAAAGCCAAGACTATTTAGATCTATTGTATGACCTTTTTCTACAATCCAATTCCTTTTTTCTAGCTGTATGACCTCCATCCACCATGTAACTTCATTGTACAAGCCCTGGATTTTACCCTTTAATTGTTCAAAGTGATTGTACAATACCAGCTGAACAACCCACAAAAGCATTTAGGCCTTTCATACAATTCAAATTTCCTTCTCAAGCCATATGACCTTGTCCAATAGTACAACCTCCACATTTGATTGTAAGACGTATTGCAAATATCTCATTGTACGACCTTAAGTTTGTTCATTGTACGACTTGTTGATATTTTTTGTATTGTATGGTTAGATAATTCCTCTATTGTAGGACTTGCTGTAAATTTCATTGTACACTTTTCAAACCAAATTTTGCCAACCATACAAATTAATTCCTTTGTGCTTGTCATAGGGTCTTTGCACACCTCTCTTGAGGCTGTACTATCACTATTAATTGGGAGTTTCTTGGTTGTCATACCATTTGCAAATAGTTTTTACTATACGACCAAGTTTATAATTTACTTTTATTGGTCGTACCACCTTTGCTATTGGCTGTACAACCCCTCATTGCACGACCTTTCAATTGTATGGGAATTATCAAGAATCAGTTGCAATAACTACTTTTTTGAATGGGAAATAAATTGGCAGAAGTTAGCCTCATATTTTATTCTAGATTGTACACTTTGGCAAGTACACATAACAATCATGGACAAGAAAGAAATAATAGAGGAAAGTCCACCCAAACATGTAATATATAGACCAAAAATCTTAATAGATAAGAAAAACAGCGAAGAAGACACAACCAACAACAAAAGACAAATCCACCATAGACTCTTTGATGTGGAAAAGTTCGACAACAATAGATGGGGTTGGGGACTGACTGCCTAGCCTATTTAGATGGGGGCAAGGGCTACGAAGGGGCGGATAGCATCTATAGTTCTCTCGGGAGATGAGGTAGGCTTCGATACGACAACAGACTCAAGGAGGCCCAACCCCAACTAGATAGGATTCCCAACCTATTGGGCTACTTACTCACTTACCTACCTACTCACTTACTTGCTGGAATCAAGCCCTATTCTAGTAGGTAAGGGCTCCGGATCATATTCGCCCTATATAGAATATGGGGACTCCGGGTGGGGGGGAATTATAAGTAGAAATATGGGCCCTGCCGGTGGAAGGCGATTAGCAGTCTGTAGCAATTCCTCAAAGGCCCTTGCTTAGTAGATAACTATAGGTGGAGATGGCAGCCTATATATCTATGGGGGGGCGACTATCTATAGTCGGGGACTATATGTATAGCATGCTCTATCCCGACGGCCACAACCTACTATATATAGCTGGGGGAGAGGGACTCGCCCACCCCTATATCTCTATCTAACTATCTATATCTATATCTATAGTCGGCATCCCCTCCCCTGGTTACTTCATTGATAAGCCCCCTATCTATATATGGGGCATGTTTGCTCCCTCCCTTTATATCCATATCCATGTCCATATATGGCGAGAGAATCTATCCCATCCCATCCCATCTATATAGAGAGGGAGAGGGAGAGGGGGGCACTCTCCGATATCTATCTGGGCGCGGCTATAGAATAGATAGTTGGCCCCCTATCTATATATGACTCGATTGATTGAGAGATCGATATATGGAGGGGGTCGAGTGAGTGACTGAGTTATATATATAGGGCCGTTGGCCTTTCTCTAACTCCAACTCTCTATTATATATATAATATGATAAATAGTTGGTTGGTCATTCCGCCCCATGTCACAAATGTATAGATCATAGATGGATAGTCGGCCCATCCAGACTATCTATCAGATCGGTCCACACCTACACAAATGGAATAGGCGACCGTCAAGCCCATCGGTACACACCCATCTATATCCTACCATTGGGTGATAGCCATATAATATCTAGGGGATCGCTCTACCCCAATATAGATAAAGGGGCCGGGCAAATAGCCCCCAGGTAGAATAGAGGGGCTACCTAGAGGGGCGGGGCCCTTTCTATATATGGGCCCAACTAGAACTAGATATTCTATAGCCGCCCTGATAGCCGCCCTGACTAAACTATAGATAGTTCCCTCCCCCTCCTCAGCCTCCTTTGGAGTTCTCTATATAGGGCCAACTCCCATATATAGAGCCGAGCAGATAGGGGGATTAGGGCCCCAACCCCAACCCCAACCAGCCCTTCGGGACCGACCCATTCGCCTTAGGTTAGGGCCCCAACCTATTAATCTATCCGGAAGGAGGAAGGATTGAACGAAAGGTACGCACTGACCTTCCTCAGTATCAGGAGCTCGCGGGCCTACTACTACTAATAGGGTTGCTTTGATGTGGAAAAGTTCAACAACAATAGAATGCCAAACATGCTGTTTCAATAATCTAAAAGATTGCTCATTGAAGGTTGCCTTCAGAAATGCTAAGGTAGATAAAGTCTTTCAAATTCTATGTTTTAATTTATGAGAATTTGAACCTTATTTGAAAAATATGGTCACCCATTACAACAACAAAAAAAACAAAATAGTTATAGAATGTATGAATTCACCGATCACTATTATGTTCAAGCTTGAGGATTTCCAACAAGTTCTTGGAATCATGCGCTAGGGATTTATTGTGTCAAAGCCTTCCACAAAAATAACACAAATTCAAAAGCATCTAATCAATGTTTGTGTAGAGAAAATCTCCCCAAACAAGAGAAGGCCAATGTATGGAGTACAAGAAGTAGGGGTCTATAACAAGATTATTTGGCAAATGTTGAATGGTGGTGCATTATGGATTTGATCAAGTGCAGATTGATTGGAGCCACATGAGCATCAAACATTTCTGTTTGGATGATCGACTTCATTGATTGGATTGAGTGAGGGTACAATTCATAATAAGGTGACAGTGTTGTCTACTAGCATCCAAGAATTTTTGTAGTTGAAGCATAAATCTTTTTATATGACCCACTACGACATATCTCTATCTCTGGATACCATCTTTTGCATAGGTTCCTTCAGTTGAAATTGACAAGTTTCATCTTAATCTTGAGTAGGATTCATCTTGGTCCACTATTTTTAGATGGACCAAATTGGGCACACAGGTTCAACCAAGCAAAGGCAAGGAAGTAAAGCCTACAAGCAGAAAAAGAAAACATGTGGCAATTGCATCATCCTCTGAAGATGCACCATTAGAAGAGGGAGATAGCAATGAGGAGGTCGATGAGCTGATCGATTTAACTACATCTACTTCAAGCACTACACCGGGGGACATTCCTACAACAGATGCTATTTCTCTAACCGATGACATTACTCCAGCCGCCACCCCACAAGAACTATCGATAGAAGCTTAAAAGTAGATCAATGAATGGTTAATTTTACTTAGGGCTCCTATTGAAATAAAATAGTACCTTCCCTTGAACCCCACTTGGGAAATAAGGTAGTCAACAACATTACAGTCCACTTTGAGGCTTCAAATCCTAGCCGACAATTTTTAGCCTCCTAGCACTTAGGAGACCACAGGTATTGCTCAAATTTTATAGTAAGGTGGTCCTTCCACACTACATGAGTGGGACAATAGTCCTTCTAGGTTACTGGAGTAGCCCACATTACTGAAGGACTCACCACCCTAGGAGGAATCCAGTAGTGATGATGATATTATTATACAAATCTCCAAACCAAACTTTTAGGATCCAGTTTTTCAAGCTTAACAACTCCAATACAACACATTCGGTGTTAGATTGTCATGCACTGCAAATTGAAATCCATTGATTACCACCAGCCTAAGGAACTAAATTAATGGAAGCATCTAGTCCCATTATGATGAAATCAATGTCTTCAGAGAAGTGTTCATGCTAATGTCAGATGTACCAACATACATGCTAGGACCTAAAATCCAGATATAAATCTACCTGGAAAATATAGTTTCAAAACATAATGAAGGATGCAGCTTGCATACAAAACAATGTTTATGAAAGGTGTATTTGTTTTCAGAGTTGTGGAAAAAAAGGTTTGCAGAATCTTAATATGAAGTGTTCTGAAAACTACTGTGGATTCTCCCTTTATATTTCATCAAGAATGTTTTAGGACCCAGTCAGATGTTTCTTATTTTAGACCAAAAAACATAGAACAAATCCCTTATTGCAAGGAAAAACAAGCAAACAAATAACTCTGGTTATAAATTTATATTCATTGTGTGACAATGTTGGAAGATATGCAATACAATAGATATAAAACCTATGTTATTGGGTATTGCAGATTTGGGCCCCATCCTTGTATAGGTTCAAAATGGGTCTTCATCCTGTATTGGTACGTCGTTGGTTTTGCCTAGGGTATTGCTCGAGCACCCTGGGTGAACTCGAGATAAACCTGAGCAAACCCAGGGGGACTTGTGGCCATTGGGCCCAAAAAGTTTTTAAAAAATGACATTTTAAAAAGCATCTTTTATAAACAAACTCACTCAAAAACGTTTTTATAAACAAAAAAGCGCTTGTGTACCTAATTTCACCCTTGAGTGATAAAATTGTGAAAGTGGTGTGCGTCATGAAGATTTGTGTGGTTTTAAATTGCCTTGATTTGTGCTTGCTGGTGGGGGCTTTGCCCCTCACCTTGCCTTGTATTGCGACAGGGAACGCACTAGGGGCATTGCCCTTAGACCCCTCAAGGGGTGCCACCCCTCGACCTCATTAAAAGGGGGTGTTGCCCCTCGACCCCACTAGAGGTGTTACACCCAAACCCCCACGAGGTGTGCTGCCCCTCAATCCCATTGGGGTCTTGTTGATGCGTGTTTTGTGACACACACGAACATAGTAGAATAAAGTGTCCGGAGATGCTCTATCCTCTCTTGATAAAAATCACCTTTTGTGCTAAGATTGCTAGATAGATCACAAGGTAATTCCAATGTTCCTAAGTTGGGGTGCGGATAGGCTCTGTGGTAGTATGAGGTTTGCTGGTAACCCAAGGGGGCATAGTATTGCAGTAATTTATTTTGAAAGCAAGGGTTTGAATGCAGTGTTGTATCTTTTGGATTTTCTGATTTTGGATAAAATAAAAAAAAGAAAAAGGAAAGGGGTGAGAAATCTTATGCTAATCCTAAGGAACTAGGAGACGGTAATGATCAAATGCAACTTAAAGGAAACCATGCTTTGCTTCATCTCAAAAAACGACAACTACACGAAAGCAGGTGCAATCTTCTGGGATTTATGCTTGAGATTTTTCACTATAAATAACACCATCAATTCGAACAATATTATTCAAGTAAACGTTTTAAAAGCATTTATATCAAGGGCTCAGTCTAACTTTGCACATCAAATGAAAAGCATCCATTTGAAAAAAGTATGAGCTAAGTTACTTTCAATCCTCACCATCAATCTCTCGCTCCACTAACAAATAAATTTAAATCTATAACAATCCTACGAGAAAGAGCAAATATGCAACCATGCACCCATTTGACAATAAAGGTTTCAAAGCAACTCATGCAATTATGAATTTTATTATCTCAATGGTTTTCACAACAATTTCATACAACTCTTCTCTTACTTCTAAAAGAAACTAATTCTAACTCAAAATCTAATCTCTAATCCTCTGATAACAATTTTTCTGATTTCTTCCGATTGTTTGAAATGAAAAAGAAAGGGTACTTATAGAATTCCCCGATACAATGAATGGCCGAGATTGAAACAAAATCAAGGGCCCAGATTTAAACACGAAAACCCTAATTAGGGTTGCCCAAAACATCGATCAGTTAACTGACAGATGAGTCACCCACTGGCGTTGTATCCTTATCCACTCATGCAATGCCTCGTTCGACGAACCTAGACACAATGGCGCCAATCTCCTCGATGGTAATGTCTGGCAAGGTGCTGACATTGTATTCCAGCAGGTCCAAACTATCTGCACAATCAGCAAAGACAACTGCCCATTCTGATTCGTGCTGCAAGAAAGTACTACGGATATTCAACAGGTCAAATGCCTTAGTCAGATTTTCGCCCAAAATTGGCATGATGGAGAAAATCTTTTGCACTTCCCTTTGCATATTATCCAGCCACAAGTCATTTTCTCGAACAATGTCTTTGTTCAATATATCTGCAGCCATATGAAAGATGCCATTTTGGATGCTCCTTACTTGCTCCTCGACCTTGATACTCTCTGCCTTAACCTTTTCAAGCATTTCCCTACGGGAGACCAATGCGCAATACCAGTTGCTGAAGTCGTAAGCCGCCCCAGCTGCAATAATCTTCTCGTCAATCAGCCTTTGCTTAGGAATTTTCCTTATATCACGGAGGCAAGGAATGATTCTGTCTTGCAAGTCTTGCAATCCGTCCCATGCCTCAGTCAAATTTGCAATCCTTGTGAGCAGGGAAGAAGTTTGCCCATGAGCGTGTACTAACTTCTCCACAAATGCCATTACCTCTCCCTCTTTTCTTGCCATCCATTCTTGTGTTTCCCTAGTAGTAGTTAGTTCTTTCTCAAGACTTTCTACCGGCTCTTGTGATGCATTTGAGAGCAGAGGGTTTGATTGGTTGCCTTGGTTGAGTGGCCTTGTCAAATGCCGGATATACTCCTTCAGGCGCTCAACCTCCATCTTATATTCCCTTTTTTTCTGAGTCTCCTTTTCTAATCTGGACTTAATGGTGGAAACGGAATTGTCCAGATCTTCTACTTCTTGCCCTTTGGTAGATGGACCAATATCAATCACAGTAATGGCATAATCGGCAGGAGTAATTTCATCCTGCGGTTTCTCAATTGTCGGGACTGCAATTTGCACTGTGCGGTTACCAGTCTCATCTCTTTGAATAGTAGAGAATTTCTTGGCCGGTTTTTTCGTATTTACTTGCTCTAACCTTGCCAAGAAATCGTCAATATCATCTGCTTCTGGTGCTGCAACTGGTACCTTAACCTTAATTCTTTCCTTAAGCCAGTTTGGTATTGTAGGCTGCTCGACTCCATTGTCTTCGCAGTCCGGAATATCCTGAATCTCTTGGATTTCTTGTGCCGGCGGGTCCTCATGAATCCCCCTTAGGGCTGAAATCATCCCTTCTTGGAAGTCGCCTTCCCTGTCATTCAGGTCCTCATCTGATTCACAAATCTCTGTGCCGGTTGGAGAATGGTGAAAGTCCTGCTCAATCTGCATAGGCTCCGTGTTTCCTTCAAGCACTGGTGAAGGAATTCTTATATTTCCCCATGATTCTTCTTCCATAATCAGTAGCTGCTTGATATTCCCAGATGCGGCTGAGTGAAGGGCCTTAGTCTTCTTCAAGATCGGCTTCTCGCTTGTTGCCACCTCTTTGCCTTTCCTCTTCTTCGGGTTGATAGGCTCGATCCGTTCATTTTCCTGAGAAGCGCCAATATTTGAAGAACAAGATTCAGCTTCGCCCATTAAATCGTAGGTAAATGGCACACCTCGTTGCTTCAATGTTTGTACCCGCTGATCTACCCACCATTGTGAGTATTTGACCACTGGTCTCATAAGAGTTGTCAAATCACTTAACTCAGGCTCTGACCATTTGACAGGAGGGAGCGGCAATCCTTCATCATATCCTGGCTGTATGTACACTTCATCGTCATCTAGCTGGTCAGGTACACGGAAAAGTTCGGTTGTCCTGATCATGCTCAAGGATAATCTTGACCAAAGTCTTCTCCTTACTTCATACTCGTCGGCAGCATTTGCCCAAAAATCTTCAAGGTCAACTCTGTGCCTGTATTTCCTTTCGTTTACCATTCCCATGTGATTGAGTGGATCAAAATCCCCTCTAGACTTGTATGAGGTGAACGGATATAACTGTATTTCTATCCTAGCATTGTCTGTTGCCTGCGATGATAGACATGATTCTACCATGTCTCCTATGAACAAGGGAAACGTGACAGCTGCTTTCTGCTTCGGTCTCTGGATATTCTGGAATGTTTCCAGCTGCCTGATTACTTCTAGTAAAATCATCTTGTCAGTAGGATAGATTGGCAACCTGTAAGGAGATTCCGTGAATCCCTGTATTCGGATGTACGTAAATCTTGGAAACTGGATGAACCAGGATCCGTATTTACTGATTAAACTTTTTGCTTCGGGTGTAAGTCTTTGATGCGTTCCTCCCTGCAGCACCCGAGTGATGTACATGAGGAAAGCGTTATGTGCCCTGCGCCAATGTGACTTCTCACTCAACTGCAATTGGGGATAGCAGTTATAAACTTTGAGCTCTCCTTCATTGTTGCCGACTACACCTTTGCATATCAGACCGGTATATCGGTATGTACGAGCGAGTGAATACACAATATAAGAACCCATATGAAAGGATTCAGTTTTCTCCAGGTTGACCAATTGTTCATGAATACTATCACTGATCATCCTTGACCAGTTGATCATTTTTGTCCCAGCAGATACTTCATCAATGAAGTAATACATCCAACTTTCAAAAGGCGCTCCTTGAGGACTGCCTACTAGTCTGTTCAGCAACAAGACTATGTCTCCGTATTCTTCCTTAAAAAATGGCCTGAGTAATTTCTTGGGCAATCTCTTGGATGAGCATCTAGGTTTTTCGAGCCAGTTCTTGTTCATGTTGGACATGCAAAGACTGTTTATCTTCGTACAATTTTTGCGCATCCTCCTTCGACCGGTAGTACGTTTGGTGGTAAGCCGGAATGCCAAATGTTTCCTGTATAGCCAACTCGCCTAAGTATGCCAATACTCTGCCATCAGGCGCCTCAATTTGTCTTTCTTCAGCGTTATAGTGCAAGGCGCATTCTACCATCAACTCCGGACACTCGACTGCTAGCGGAAATCTTGCAGCTTGAACTATACCATTTCGCATCATCCTTTGCGCAATTGGAGTCGGCATGCGTGTGTCACTTCCGTACATTCTTTTTCGAAATTCCTCCAAGTCAACATGGCCGAGATCAGTGTCCGCAACATTCTTCCATTTGGAGATAATTTTAGACTCCAGCTGCGCACCTTTGCTTGCAAACTTCATTTTCTTCTTTGATGATTCTCCGGCGTTCAGCATAAATCTGCAAAAGAAAAATTTAATAATCAGAAATTATTTATAAATAAATTCCAGCAAACTTGATGAGTTAATTCGTGAAAACAACCGTTGCTGGAAATGAAAGAATTAAATCGCTTGCAAAGAGAAAACTTTGTCGAAAATAGAGGAAGTAAAGTCTGCCTGTCAATGAAAACTGTGTTGCTGCTGGAGTAAATTTGCACTTTCAGCCTTTTACTTCGCAAAAAATATAAAACTTCACAAACTTCTCTGCCTTAACAAATTTTCTCAACTTCGCTTTCGAAAGAATGAATGAAAATGAAATGCAAAGCCAATTTAAGGCTGAGAAAATCGACCCATTTAGCAAAAATTAATTGTTTCCAATTAATTCAGTTTGAACTCGGCTGGCACTTGTCTTTCGAATGGCACTTTCCATCTCCAGCATAAGTCTTTAAAGAACGTTTCTAATTTCGTCGCCAGTCGAGTGAAGTTTATTTTTCTTCTTTCTTTTCTCAGCAATTTGCCTAGAGAAATTCGAATTTTCTCATTAAATGGGTTTTGGAAAATAAAATATTAAAATAATATTTTATGTGTTGTTTCCAACCCGTTCGTTAAAATAATTCAATAATAATATTTAATTATTTTTTCATCCAAAGGCAATTTCGAATTTTTCAAATCTCTCTGTGCCTTTACGAATTTTAATCTTGCCAAGATTTTACTTAGGCGAATTTCAATTTTGCCAGACATATCGTTTGATTTTTCAATTAAATTTCCAATCGTCTGGACTTAGGCAAATTTTCAAATCCTTTGATTTTCTAGGCAAATAATTAAATCTTTGTTCATCCAAGTGATTTTCAATGCGATACACGACTCCAGCGTATTTGCCTTGTGCAATTTTTTCACTTTATCCATGCTTGGGCGAATTTTCACTAGTAATTGCCATTTAATTTCACAAAATGGCGAATTTTCCTTGTATTTGTCATTTAATTTCACAAAATGGCAAATTTTCCTTGTATTTTCACCATCTCCAATCATCTTGGAGCGCACCCCTTAGCATTTTACCCCTTTCCAGCCTTCTTGGAGCAGACTTTAAGACTATTTTGCAATTTCTTCTAGGCTGGGCGGACTTTAAGACTTCTTTGCAATTTTCATTTGCTTGCTGGGCGGACTTGCTAACTTCTTTGCAAGTCATCCTGGGGCGGACTTTGTTATGATTTAGCATTTTTTCTCTTGCATGCTGCTAGGCGGACTTTGTCTCCACTTTGCAATTTTCACTTTTACCTTTGGGGCGGACTTTGTGAGTGTTTTGCAACTTCAACCTTTTTGCAATTTCCCCTAGGGCGGACTTCAAGATATTTTTGCAATTGCCATTTTGCACATGGCAGACTTCATCCTCACTTAGCATTTTCCATTTTTACCTTTAGGCGGACTTCAACTAGCACTTGCAACTCCTTGGGCGGACTTTAACATGTTTTGGCAAGTGCATGGGCGGACTTCATTTACATTTTGCAAGTGCCTTGGGGCGGACTTTGACATGACTTAGCATTTTCCTTTTGCATATGGCGGACTTGCCAACCCCTTTGCATGTTTGCCTATGGCGGACTTCAAGATGTTTTTGCAATCTTCTCCATTGCTGGGCGGACTTTGAGAGTGTTTTGCATCTTTCATTTGCTTCACCATTTTCATCTTCTCCATGCAAGTCCATGCCTTAGGCGTATTTTCTAGGTTTTCAAACTTTTTCACCCATTTTCTCCTGTAACCCTTTGAAGTTGATGTTTTATGAAGCCATGACCTGCATACTTTCCCGAAATAGAAACTTTCTAAAAATAGAAATTTTCCAAAAATAGAAACTTTCTAAAAATAATCCCTAAAAAATAGGGATCCCAAAATGTGCTAAAAATGCCAAAAAAAAAAGTCCCTAAAAAATAGGGGCCCGGGGTTGAAACCCTAAAATTTAGGAAGTGTCAGAATTGCCTGAACAGACAATCGATCTTTGTCCACAAGGCCTTCTAAGCACTTTGGCATCGTTCTATCATTGATTTGGGTTCACAATCATTTCTTGACTCGGATGACTTTCAAATTTTCAAATTTTAAGTACCCCACCAGGAAGACCAAAACTCGGAAGCAAAACCATCAAAGGGAAAACCACTACGGTCCCCATTTGCAATGGGGCG
>CM021100.1:920838105-920910653 GCA_007115665.2 Sequoiadendron giganteum
AAATTCGTAATTTTGAGCAACTCCAATAATTATTTTATATTCCAGATTCATTTACAAACACATAGTCACTAGATATGGCATTCCCATGCAAATAACAAGTGATAGAGGGGGACACTTAATAAATCATGTGATTCAACTTATGATGAACAAGTTTTGGATATCTTACACCCTCTTGTGTATCACCCGAGAGCAAATGGTCAAGCAGAGTCAACGAATAAAGTACCCATCTCTATCATTCATAAATTGTGCGGCATTGAAGGAATCAATTGGGAGAAGTTACCAACCATACTATGGGCTTATAAAATGACGTACAAAAGTAACCACGAGACACACACCCTTCCAATTGATGTTGAACTAAGAAGCCATGGTCCTTGTAGAATGCATGGTACCAAGCCTATGAATTGCCACGGAAAATTGGTTGGGTAAAAAGGCTTTTCTAGTTAAATAAGCTTGACGAACAAAGATTACTAGCACAATGGCATTTGAGGCGATGCAAACATAGCAGAAATATTGTCACGACAAGCATCTCTAGAGAATGAACCTCCAATTGGGGCAGTTAGTTTTTAAAATATAATGACCATAATGAAATTAAGCCTAATAATTTTAAGGTAAGGTGGTTAGGACCTTTTAAAATAAGAGAAGTATCGGGGAATGGATCTATAAAGTTGGAAAATTTAGATGACACATTGATTAAGGGTGCTGCGAATGGGTCCAAGTTAAAAATTTATAGACAAAGAGAAGAACCTTAGGTGGTAATGAGCTTGATAGATTTCAACCATGAGTAAATTGAAGAATAGAGTGAGAGGAGAATGGACAAAGAAGTTGATAAAATTGCCATTCCAAGCACGGCTCAAAATGAAAGCATTTGTCTATTCGATCCACCTACACATTTCATTAATATTTATAACTATTGGTGTGTGTATGCACCCTATTGTTGCAGATGAGTAGGACAAATCTGTCCCAAATATAACAACTTAGATCAAAGTTCAGATCATTTGGAGGGAAGCATGGAGGAAGAAGACACATCGAATGGATTCCACAAGATAAAAGCATGTTAGAAGAATATTCATTCCTGCTCTCAAAAGAAGAAGTCACTCCATATTGTACACTCTACAATTTGGAATATATGCTTGTGGTAGAACACTCCAGATATGATGAGGCCATTTGGGAATTTAAGGAAATACATCAACTGAATTATCCACCCGCATGTTCATCACTACGAGCACTTGGCATATGGTAGAGCATGTACAACTTGGTAACACATCTCTCTATTGAAGAAAACACTGTCACTTGGTGCCAACAACCAAAAGGATTAAAGTTAATTAATGGCAGGCAAACTCAATGTATGGGTGAGTTAAAAATGGTTGATCAAATTTTTAAATTAGAACATATGGATAAATGCTGTAGTAATGAATGTTATAGAGGAGCAAATGCAACTTGTATTTTTCAACACTTTACGGAGATTGAAGTGTGGAGTGAGGAAAAAGAAAAAGATATTACAATAAGTAGAGTGGAAAGTACAGGAAAAAGAAATGATGCTGAAAAAGAAAAGAAAAAATGATTTAAAAAAAAAGGAAAAACAAAAATAATAGAAAAAGATTAGAAAAAGGCAAGAGAAAATAAATTAAAAATTAAAAAGCCAAGACTATTTAGATCTATTGTATGACCTTTTTCTACAATCCAATTCCTTTTTTCTAGCTGTATGACCTCCATCCACCATGTAACTTCATTGTACAAGCCCTGGATTTTACCCTTTAATTGTTCAAAGTGATTGTACAATACCAGCTGAACAACCCACAAAAGCATTTAGGCCTTTCATACAATTCAAATTTCCTTCTCAAGCCATATGACCTTGTCCAATAGTACAACCTCCACATTTGATTGTAAGACGTATTGCAAATATCTCATTGTACGACCTTAAGTTTGTTCATTGTACGACTTGTTGATATTTTTTGTATTGTATGGTTAGATAATTCCTCTATTGTAGGACTTGCTGTAAATTTCATTGTACACTTTTCAAACCAAATTTTGCCAACCATACAAATTAATTCCTTTGTGCTTGTCATAGGGTCTTTGCACACCTCTCTTGAGGCTGTACTATCACTATTAATTGGGAGTTTCTTGGTTGTCATACCATTTGCAAATAGTTTTTACTATACGACCAAGTTTATAATTTACTTTTATTGGTCGTACCACCTTTGCTATTGGCTGTACAACCCCTCATTGCACGACCTTTCAATTGTATGGGAATTATCAAGAATCAGTTGCAATAACTACTTTTTTGAATGGGAAATAAATTGGCAGAAGTTAGCCTCATATTTTATTCTAGATTGTACACTTTGGCAAGTACACATAACAATCATGGACAAGAAAGAAATAATAGAGGAAAGTCCACCCAAACATGTAATATATAGACCAAAAATCTTAATAGATAAGAAAAACAGCGAAGAAGACACAACCAACAACAAAAGACAAATCCACCATAGACTCTTTGATGTGGAAAAGTTCGACAACAATAGATGGGGTTGGGGACTGACTGCCTAGCCTATTTAGATGGGGGCAAGGGCTACGAAGGGGCGGATAGCATCTATAGTTCTCTCGGGAGATGAGGTAGGCTTCGATACGACAACAGACTCAAGGAGGCCCAACCCCAACTAGATAGGATTCCCAACCTATTGGGCTACTTACTCACTTACCTACCTACTCACTTACTTGCTGGAATCAAGCCCTATTCTAGTAGGTAAGGGCTCCGGATCATATTCGCCCTATATAGAATATGGGGACTCCGGGTGGGGGGGAATTATAAGTAGAAATATGGGCCCTGCCGGTGGAAGGCGATTAGCAGTCTGTAGCAATTCCTCAAAGGCCCTTGCTTAGTAGATAACTATAGGTGGAGATGGCAGCCTATATATCTATGGGGGGGCGACTATCTATAGTCGGGGACTATATGTATAGCATGCTCTATCCCGACGGCCACAACCTACTATATATAGCTGGGGGAGAGGGACTCGCCCACCCCTATATCTCTATCTAACTATCTATATCTATATCTATAGTCGGCATCCCCTCCCCTGGTTACTTCATTGATAAGCCCCCTATCTATATATGGGGCATGTTTGCTCCCTCCCTTTATATCCATATCCATGTCCATATATGGCGAGAGAATCTATCCCATCCCATCCCATCTATATAGAGAGGGAGAGGGAGAGGGGGGCACTCTCCGATATCTATCTGGGCGCGGCTATAGAATAGATAGTTGGCCCCCTATCTATATATGACTCGATTGATTGAGAGATCGATATATGGAGGGGGTCGAGTGAGTGACTGAGTTATATATATAGGGCCGTTGGCCTTTCTCTAACTCCAACTCTCTATTATATATATAATATGATAAATAGTTGGTTGGTCATTCCGCCCCATGTCACAAATGTATAGATCATAGATGGATAGTCGGCCCATCCAGACTATCTATCAGATCGGTCCACACCTACACAAATGGAATAGGCGACCGTCAAGCCCATCGGTACACACCCATCTATATCCTACCATTGGGTGATAGCCATATAATATCTAGGGGATCGCTCTACCCCAATATAGATAAAGGGGCCGGGCAAATAGCCCCCAGGTAGAATAGAGGGGCTACCTAGAGGGGCGGGGCCCTTTCTATATATGGGCCCAACTAGAACTAGATATTCTATAGCCGCCCTGATAGCCGCCCTGACTAAACTATAGATAGTTCCCTCCCCCTCCTCAGCCTCCTTTGGAGTTCTCTATATAGGGCCAACTCCCATATATAGAGCCGAGCAGATAGGGGGATTAGGGCCCCAACCCCAACCCCAACCAGCCCTTCGGGACCGACCCATTCGCCTTAGGTTAGGGCCCCAACCTATTAATCTATCCGGAAGGAGGAAGGATTGAACGAAAGGTACGCACTGACCTTCCTCAGTATCAGGAGCTCGCGGGCCTACTACTACTAATAGGGTTGCTTTGATGTGGAAAAGTTCAACAACAATAGAATGCCAAACATGCTGTTTCAATAATCTAAAAGATTGCTCATTGAAGGTTGCCTTCAGAAATGCTAAGGTAGATAAAGTCTTTCAAATTCTATGTTTTAATTTATGAGAATTTGAACCTTATTTGAAAAATATGGTCACCCATTACAACAACAAAAAAAACAAAATAGTTATAGAATGTATGAATTCACCGATCACTATTATGTTCAAGCTTGAGGATTTCCAACAAGTTCTTGGAATCATGCGCTAGGGATTTATTGTGTCAAAGCCTTCCACAAAAATAACACAAATTCAAAAGCATCTAATCAATGTTTGTGTAGAGAAAATCTCCCCAAACAAGAGAAGGCCAATGTATGGAGTACAAGAAGTAGGGGTCTATAACAAGATTATTTGGCAAATGTTGAATGGTGGTGCATTATGGATTTGATCAAGTGCAGATTGATTGGAGCCACATGAGCATCAAACATTTCTGTTTGGATGATCGACTTCATTGATTGGATTGAGTGAGGGTACAATTCATAATAAGGTGACAGTGTTGTCTACTAGCATCCAAGAATTTTTGTAGTTGAAGCATAAATCTTTTTATATGACCCACTACGACATATCTCTATCTCTGGATACCATCTTTTGCATAGGTTCCTTCAGTTGAAATTGACAAGTTTCATCTTAATCTTGAGTAGGATTCATCTTGGTCCACTATTTTTAGATGGACCAAATTGGGCACACAGGTTCAACCAAGCAAAGGCAAGGAAGTAAAGCCTACAAGCAGAAAAAGAAAACATGTGGCAATTGCATCATCCTCTGAAGATGCACCATTAGAAGAGGGAGATAGCAATGAGGAGGTCGATGAGCTGATCGATTTAACTACATCTACTTCAAGCACTACACCGGGGGACATTCCTACAACAGATGCTATTTCTCTAACCGATGACATTACTCCAGCCGCCACCCCACAAGAACTATCGATAGAAGCTTAAAAGTAGATCAATGAATGGTTAATTTTACTTAGGGCTCCTATTGAAATAAAATAGTACCTTCCCTTGAACCCCACTTGGGAAATAAGGTAGTCAACAACATTACAGTCCACTTTGAGGCTTCAAATCCTAGCCGACAATTTTTAGCCTCCTAGCACTTAGGAGACCACAGGTATTGCTCAAATTTTATAGTAAGGTGGTCCTTCCACACTACATGAGTGGGACAATAGTCCTTCTAGGTTACTGGAGTAGCCCACATTACTGAAGGACTCACCACCCTAGGAGGAATCCAGTAGTGATGATGATATTATTATACAAATCTCCAAACCAAACTTTTAGGATCCAGTTTTTCAAGCTTAACAACTCCAATACAACACATTCGGTGTTAGATTGTCATGCACTGCAAATTGAAATCCATTGATTACCACCAGCCTAAGGAACTAAATTAATGGAAGCATCTAGTCCCATTATGATGAAATCAATGTCTTCAGAGAAGTGTTCATGCTAATGTCAGATGTACCAACATACATGCTAGGACCTAAAATCCAGATATAAATCTACCTGGAAAATATAGTTTCAAAACATAATGAAGGATGCAGCTTGCATACAAAACAATGTTTATGAAAGGTGTATTTGTTTTCAGAGTTGTGGAAAAAAAGGTTTGCAGAATCTTAATATGAAGTGTTCTGAAAACTACTGTGGATTCTCCCTTTATATTTCATCAAGAATGTTTTAGGACCCAGTCAGATGTTTCTTATTTTAGACCAAAAAACATAGAACAAATCCCTTATTGCAAGGAAAAACAAGCAAACAAATAACTCTGGTTATAAATTTATATTCATTGTGTGACAATGTTGGAAGATATGCAATACAATAGATATAAAACCTATGTTATTGGGTATTGCAGATTTGGGCCCCATCCTTGTATAGGTTCAAAATGGGTCTTCATCCTGTATTGGTACGTCGTTGGTTTTGCCTAGGGTATTGCTCGAGCACCCTGGGTGAACTCGAGATAAACCTGAGCAAACCCAGGGGGACTTGTGGCCATTGGGCCCAAAAAGTTTTTAAAAAATGACATTTTAAAAAGCATCTTTTATAAACAAACTCACTCAAAAACGTTTTTATAAACAAAAAAGCGCTTGTGTACCTAATTTCACCCTTGAGTGATAAAATTGTGAAAGTGGTGTGCGTCATGAAGATTTGTGTGGTTTTAAATTGCCTTGATTTGTGCTTGCTGGTGGGGGCTTTGCCCCTCACCTTGCCTTGTATTGCGACAGGGAACGCACTAGGGGCATTGCCCTTAGACCCCTCAAGGGGTGCCACCCCTCGACCTCATTAAAAGGGGGTGTTGCCCCTCGACCCCACTAGAGGTGTTACACCCAAACCCCCACGAGGTGTGCTGCCCCTCAATCCCATTGGGGTCTTGTTGATGCGTGTTTTGTGACACACACGAACATAGTAGAATAAAGTGTCCGGAGATGCTCTATCCTCTCTTGATAAAAATCACCTTTTGTGCTAAGATTGCTAGATAGATCACAAGGTAATTCCAATGTTCCTAAGTTGGGGTGCGGATAGGCTCTGTGGTAGTATGAGGTTTGCTGGTAACCCAAGGGGGCATAGTATTGCAGTAATTTATTTTGAAAGCAAGGGTTTGAATGCAGTGTTGTATCTTTTGGATTTTCTGATTTTGGATAAAATAAAAAAAAGAAAAAGGAAAGGGGTGAGAAATCTTATGCTAATCCTAAGGAACTAGGAGACGGTAATGATCAAATGCAACTTAAAGGAAACCATGCTTTGCTTCATCTCAAAAAACGACAACTACACGAAAGCAGGTGCAATCTTCTGGGATTTATGCTTGAGATTTTTCACTATAAATAACACCATCAATTCGAACAATATTATTCAAGTAAACGTTTTAAAAGCATTTATATCAAGGGCTCAGTCTAACTTTGCACATCAAATGAAAAGCATCCATTTGAAAAAAGTATGAGCTAAGTTACTTTCAATCCTCACCATCAATCTCTCGCTCCACTAACAAATAAATTTAAATCTATAACAATCCTACGAGAAAGAGCAAATATGCAACCATGCACCCATTTGACAATAAAGGTTTCAAAGCAACTCATGCAATTATGAATTTTATTATCTCAATGGTTTTCACAACAATTTCATACAACTCTTCTCTTACTTCTAAAAGAAACTAATTCTAACTCAAAAAATCTAATCTCTACTCCTCTGATAACAATTTTTCTGATTTCTTCCGATTGTTTGAAATGAAAAAGAAAGGGTACTTATAGAATTCCCCGATACAATGAATGGCCGAGATTGAAACAAAATCAAGGGCCCAGATTTAAGCACGAAAACCCTAATTAGGGTTGCCCAAAACATCGATCAGTTAACTGACAGATAAGTCACCCACTGGCGGTTATATCCTTATCCACTCAGGCAATGCCTCGTTCGACGAACCTAGACACAATGGCGCCAATCTCCTCGATGGTAATGTCTGGCAAGGTGCTGACATTGTATTCCAGCAGGTCCAAACTATCTGCACAATCAGCAAAGATAACTGTCCATTCTGATTCGTGCTGCAAGAAAGTACTACGGATATTCAGTAGGTCAAATGCCTTAGTCAGATTTTCGCCCAAAATTGGCATGATGGAGAAAATCTTTTGCATATTATCCAGCCACAAGTCATTTTCTCGAACAATGTCTTTGTTCAATATATCTGCAGCCATATGAAAGATGCCATTTTGGATGCTCCTTACTTGCTCCTCGACCTTGATACTCTCTGCCTTAACCTTTTCAAGCATTTCCCTACGAGAGACCAATGCGCAATACCAGTTGTTGAATTCGTAAGCCGCCCCAGCTGCAATAATCTTCTCGTCAATCAGCCTTTGCTTAGGAATTTTCCTTATATCACGGAGGCAAGGAATGATTCTGTCTTGCAAGTCTTGCAATCCGTCCCATGCCTCAGTCAAATTTGCAATCCTTGTGAGCAGGGAAGAAGTTTGCCCATGAGCGTGTACTAACTTCTCCACAAATGCCATTACCTCTCCCTCTTTTCTTGCCATCCATTCTTGTGTTTCCCTAGTAGTAGTTAGTTCTTTCTCAAGACTTTCTACCGGCTCTTGTGATGCATTTGAGAGCAGAGGGTTTGATTGGTTGCCTTGGTTGAGTGGCCTTGTCAAATGCCGGATATACTCCTTCAGGCGCTCAACCTCCATCTTATATTCCCTTTTTTTCTGAGTCTCCTTTTCTAATCTGGACTTAATGGTGGAAACGGAATTGTCCAGATCTTCTACTTCTTGCCCTTTGGTAGATGGACCAATATCAATCACAGTAATGGCATAATCGGCAGGAGTAATTTCATCCTGCAGTTTCTCAACTGTCGGGACTGCAATTTGCACTGTGCGGTTACCAGTCTCATCTCTTTGAATAGTAGAGAATTTCTTGGCCGGTTTTTTCGTATTTACTTGCTCTAACCTTGCCAAGAAATCGTCAATATCATCTGCTTCTGGTGCTGCAACTGGTACCTTAACCTTAATTCTTTCCTTAAGCCAGTTTGGTATTGTAGGCTGCTCGACTCCATTGTCTTCGTAGTCCGGAATATCCTGAATCTCTTGGATTTCTTGTGCCGGCGGGTCCTCATGAATCCCCTTAGGGCTGAAATCATCCCTTCTTGGAAGTCGCCTTCCCTGTCATTCAGGTCCTCATCTGATTCACAAATCTCTGTGCCGGTTGGAGAATGGTGAAAGTCCTGCTCAATCTGCATAGGCTCCGTGTTTTCTTCAAGCACTGGTGAAGGAATTCTTATATTTCCCCATGATTCTTCTTCCATAATCAGTAGCTGCTTGATATTCCCAGATGCGGCTGAGTGAAGGGCCTTAGTCTTCTTCAGGATCGGCTTCTCGCTTGTTGCCACCTCTTTGCCTTTCCTCTTCTTCGGGTTGATAGGCTCGATCCGTTCATTTTCCTGAGAAGCGCCAATATTTGAAGAACACGATTCAGCTTCGCCCATTAAATCATAGGTGAATGGCACACCTCGTTGCTTCAATGTTTGTATCCGCTGATCTACCCACCATTGTGAGTATTTGACCACTGGTCTCATAAGAGTTGTTAAATCACTTAACTCAGGCTCTGACCATTTGACAAAAGGGAGCGGCAATCCTTCATCATATCCTGGCTGTATGTACACTTCATCGTCATCTAGCTGGTTAGGTACACGGAAAAGTTCGGTTGTCCTGATCATGCTCAAGGATAACCTTGACCAAAGTCTTCTCCTTACTTCATACTCGTTGGCAGCATTTGCCCAAAAATCTTCAAGGTCAACTCTGTACCTGTATTTCCTTACGTTTACCATTCCCATGTGATTGAGTGGATCAAAATCCCCTCTAGACTTGTATGAGGTGAACGGATATAACTGTATTTCTATCCTGGCATTGTCTGCTGCCTGCGATGACGGACAGGATTCTACCATGTCTCCTATGAACAAGGGAAACGTGACAGCTGCTTTCTGCTTCGGTCTCTGGATATTCTGGAATGTTTCCAGCTGCCTGATTACTTCTAGTAAAATCATCTTGTCAGTAGGATAGATTGGCAACCTGTAAGGAGATTTCGTGAATCCCTGTATTCGGATGTACGTAAATCTTGGAAACTGGATGAACCAGGATCCGTATTTACTGATTAAACTTTTTGCTTCGGGTGTAAGTCTTTGATGCGTTCCTCCCTGCAGCACCCGAGTGATGTACATGAGGAAAGCGTTATGTGCCCTGCGCCAATGTGACTTCTCACTCAACTGCAATTGGGGATAGCAGTTATAAACTTTGAGCTCTCCTTCGTTGTTGCCGACTACACCTTTGCATATCAGACCGGTATATCGGTACGTACGAGCGAGTGAATACACAATATAAGAACCCATATGAAAGGATTCAGTTTTCTCCAGGTTAACCAATTGTTCATGAATACTATCACTGATCATCCTTGACTAGTTGATCATTTTTGTCCCAGCAGATACTTCATCAATGAAGTAATACATCCAACTTTCAAAAGGCGCTCCTTGAGGACTGCCTACTAGTCTGTTCAGCAACAAGACTATGTCTCCGTATTCTTCCTTAAAAAATGGCCTGAGTAATTTCTTGGGCAATCTCTTGGATGAGCATCTAGGTTTTTCGAGCCAGTTCTTGTTCATGTTGGCCATGCAAAGAGTCTGTTTATCCTCGTACAATTTCTGCGCATCCTCCTTCGACCGGTAGTACGTTCGGTGGTAAGCCGGAATGCCAAATGTTTCCTGTATAGCCAACTCGCCTAAGTATGCCAATACTCTGCCATCAGGTGCCTCAATTTGTCTTTCTTCAGCATTATAGTGCAAGGCGCATTCTACCATCAACTCCGGACACTCGACTGCTGGCGGAAATCCTGCAGCTTGAACTATACCATTTCGCATCATCCTTTGCGCAATTGGAGTCGGCATGCATGTGTCACTTCCGTACATTCTTTTTCGAAATTCCTCCAAGTCAACATTGCCGAGATCAGTGTCCGCAACATTCTTCCATTTGGAGATAATTTTAGACTCCAATGGCGCACCTTTGCTTGCAAACTTCATTTTCTTCTTCGATGATTCTCCGGCGTTCAGCATAAATCTGCAAAAGAAAAATTTAATAATCAGAAATTATTTACGCATAAATAAATTCCAGCAAATTCAATAAGTTAATTCGTGAAAACAACCGTTGCTGAAAATGAAAGAATTAAATCGCTTGCAAAGAGAAAACTTCGTCAAAAATAGAGGAAGTAAAGTCTGCCTGTCAATGAAAACTGTGTTGCTGCTGAAGTAAATTCGTACTTTCAGCCTTTTACTTCGCAAAATATAATATAAAACTTCACAAACTTCTCTGCCTTAACAAATTTTCTCAACTTCGCTTTCGAAAGAATGAATGAAAATGAAATACAAAGCCAATTTAAGGCTGAGAAAATCGACCTAATTAATTGTTTCCAATTAATTCAGTTTGAACTCGGCTGGCACTTGTCTTTTGAATGGCAATTTCCGTCTCCAGCATAAGTCATTAAAGAAATTTTCTATTTTTGCCGCCAGTCGAGTGAAGTTTATTTTCTTCTTTCTTTTCTCAGCAATTTGCCTAGAGAAATTTGAATTTTCTCATTAAATGGGTTTTGGAAAATAAAATATTAAAATAATATTTTATGTGTTGTTTCCAACCCGTTCGTTAAAATAATTAAATAATAATATTTAATTATTTTTTTATCCAAAGGCAATTTCGAATTTTTCAAATCTCTCTGTGCCTTTGCGAATTTTAATCTTGCCAAGATTTTTAATTAGGCGAATTTCAATTTTGCCAGACATATCATTTGATTTTTCAATTAAATTTCCCATCGTCTGGACTTAGGCAAATTTTCAAATCCTTTGATTTTCTAGGCAAATAATTAAATCTTTGTTCATCCCAGTGATTTTCAATGCGATACACGACTCCAGCGTATTTGCCTTGTGCAAATTTTCACTTTATCCATGCTTGGGCGAATTTTTACTTAGTAATTGTCATTTAATTTCACAAAATGGCGAATTTTCCTTGTATTTTCACCATCTCCAATCATCTTGGAGCGCACCCCTTAGCATTTTATCCTTTTCCAGCCTTCTTGGAGTGGACCTTTCATGTAATTTGCAATTTCTTTTAGGCTGGGCGGACTTCATTTGCATTTTGCAAGTGCCTTGGCACATGGCGGACTTCATTTAGCATTTGCAAGTGCCTTGGGCGGACTTTGTTCAACTTTTGCAAGTGCCTTTTGCACATGGCGGACTTCAAGATGCTTTTGCAATCTTCCTCATAGCTGGGCGGACTTTGTTTACATTTTGCCATTTGTCTTGTTGGGCGGACTTGCTAACTTTTTTGCAAGTTACCTTGGGCGGACTTCAAGATGTTTTGGCAAGTGCATGGGGGCGGACTTTGTTTACATTTTGCCATTTGTCTTGCTGGGCGGACTTGCTAACTTTTTTGCAAGTTACCTTGGGCGGACTTCAAGATGTTTTGGCAAGTGCATGGGGGCGGACTTCACTTAGCATTTGCAATTTTCATTTGCCCTTCACCATTTTCATCTTCTCCATGCAAGTCCATGCCTTAGGCGAATTTTCTGGTTTTTCAAACATTTTTCACCTATTTTCTCCTGTAACCCTTTGAAATTGATGTTTTATGAAGCCATGAACTGTGCATATTTTCCCGAAATAGAAATTTTCTAAAAATAGAAATTTTCCAAAAATAGAAACTTTCTAAAAATAATCCCTAAAAATTAGGGATCCCAGAATGTGCTAAAAATGCCAAAAAAAAGTCCCTAAAAAATAGGGGCCCGGGGTCAAAACCCTAAAATTTAGGAAGTGTCAGAATTGACTGAATAGACAGTCGATCTTCGTCCACAAGGCCTTCTAAGCGCTTTGGCAACGTTCTATCATTGATTCGGGTTCACAATCATTTCTTGACTCAGATGACCTTCAAAATTTCAAATTCCAAGTACCCCACCAAAAAGACCAAAACTCAGAAGCAAAACCATCAGAGGGAAAACTACTAGGGTCCCCATTTGCAATGGGGCGATGTGTGAAAAGGTCACAACAGGTCTCCACTCCCAAACCCCCACTAGTTATTAGGATTTCTTGTCACGTAAGAAACTTGATCACAATGAGGGCATGATGAGGAATTGGGATCTAACTCTTGAGTGTGTTGAATTAGACATTATTGTTGCACAACTTACCAAAAATCTCATTAGATGAGATCGCTTTTGGTTCAAGTTAAATGGAAGAAAATGTTGACGTTGATGCTTTTGATGAAGAGCAATATGAGGATTATTGAATATTGATTGTGATATTGATTGTGTATCTGACATTTGACAAATCACTGAATGTAACATACACCCTCAATCTGCCCTTTTTTGTTTTTTTTTTGTTTGATATGTTTTGAGAGGAGAAGAAGGCAATATATAGAGATATTTCTTAACAATAATGAACAGAAATAAAGTAGATTGCAGCAACGAAACAACTCAGAAATTTTACAATATTCAGAGTTACAATGAACAAAAAATTCCAAATTTACATTCTGATCAGAAAATGTATTTTTTCTCAATTATAAAGGTGACCTAGATCATTAATTGACATTACATTTCTAATTCCAACATACCCAAAAAATTTAGAAGACTTTGACAAAGTGCCGTATTTGCAACCAGCAAACTGGAGACTCCAAAAATGGGATGCCAGAGTCGGAAAATGAATGATTTGTGGATGAGACTGAAACATAGAGCCACACACACCCTAGGTGCCCTGAAGCCCTCAAAAAGCTGCTCACAAAATGAGTCGACCCACTCACAAAACCCCACGCCCCAGCCAAGATGGTACGACCAGCCAGGGGAATAGTACTGCCAGTTGGGAGTGTAATAACAGAAATGAACAAGCACAAACTCCTCCAATCTGCCGCTCACCAATCTGCTATGAATGTGTTCTGTTTTAAACTGTAGGTTTCAAACCAACAATGAAGGTCTATTGTGATCTCTGAGTGGAAATCACCATGAATCTTCCAGATTGGGTTTTCACCAATGTAGAAGATGTTCTTTGCAAGGGTTGACGTCCTCACAAAGCCATAGGATGAACAAGTTCAACCAGCAATGTATTCTCCACAATATCCAAAATCAGCATAAGGAATGAACTCTTCAAAAAACACTTTTATATCCTTCCCAATTTCAATGCCCCGAAAGAGGAATTAAATATTTTGTTTAATTTATTTACCCCTTATGTCTCCCATAAGTTGGGTGCCCACCTCTAGAAATACATTTATTAAAACATTTTAAACATCACTTATGTCTCCCTTGGCCCCTTTCAAAAAGCAACCTTATAAAATAAATAACGTAAGTTAAATATTTATACTTTTACGTTATTTAAAATAAATACACTGGACCATATTAAATATTGAAATATTGATATTAACTGCTCCCATTGACACTTATAAAAATAGAAGTAATGACAATTGGCTTTGTTAGTGATCCAAACCAACTTACTAAAAATAATAGGTATTGGAGATCTTGCCCAAAACACTCCAAAAAAAGGGCTTTATGCTCATGACAATTGTCGGAACACAACAACACCACTGATATTGCCAAACTGTTGGATAAACTATCTCCATAGTTCCCCAACCACAACCCGTTAGCCTAAGGGTATTGCTGAAATAGGCTAACTTAACCACCCCATTGAACTGGTTAGGAAGGGGACATTACAATCTGCCCTTCCCAAAAATTGCTTGTCCTCAAGCAATCTCAACTTTGGATGCTGTAAAACCTGCTCATTCTCTCAAGTTGCATCCTCAACTGGAAAGTTTTTCCATTTGACCAAATATTCCTTAATAACTCTCTTTTGGAGATTTCACTCTCTAGAGTTTATAATGGCCTCTGAAATTGGTATCAACTTTCCCTCCTTTTTTGATGGTGGCAACTTTGATGAGGGAACTACATTGTGTCCTAGTGCCTTCTTAAGCCTGGATTTATGAAATATATTATAGACCTTGCTGCCAGTTGGTAACTCAAGCTCATAGGCAACCTCGCCAATCCTCCTGGACACTCTGAATGGACCATAGAATCTGGGCTTAAGCTTCTCTGCATCACTCTTCTTGAGAGTAGACGGTCTGTATGGTTGAAGCCTCAAATACACCATGTCCCCAACCTTAAAACTACGATCCACATGATGCCGATCAACATATAACTTTTGTTGATTTTGTGCCTGTTGCAAGTTCTCCTTCAAGGATTTCATAACATCTTGACTCTCCTGCAACAAATCCCTTGCCTTAGGCACCTTGCTATCTCCAAAAAGAAAATCCAAGAAGTTACGTGCCTCGTATCCATACAAAGCCATGGAAGGTGACATCTGGATGGACATATGATAAGTAGTATTGTAGTAGTATTTCCCAAGATGCAACAGCTTAATCCAAGCTCTTTGCTGCCCTAATACATAATTTCTGAGATACCTTCCACCCATTTGTTGACTATCTCTGTTTTTCTCATCTGTTTGTGGGTGGTAGTTCGTGCTAGGAGTGAGCTCTGTCCCACTCAATTTGAAAAGCTCCTTCCAAAAGAGATTTAGTAACTTGCTATCCTTGTCGCTCACTATACTCCTAGGCACCCCATGCAATCTGAAAATCTCCTTGAATAATAAATTAGCCACCTCAGTTGCAGTACGCTGAAATCACAAAAAATGTGCAAATTTGGTTAGCCTCTCAACCACCACATATATGCAATCCATGCTTTGCACCTTAGGTAACCATGTGATGAAATCCATGGAGATACATTCCCATTTCTAATTAGGAATGGGTAAGGGTTGAAGTAGGCGAGCTAGATAAGTATGCTCATTCTTATTTTGTTGGCAAGTAGGGCACTCTCTGACGTACTTAAGGACTTCATTTTTAAGTCCTTTGCAAGTGAAGCTTTCTTGGATCTGCTTGTAGGTCGTGAAGAACCTGGGATGACCAGCCATGGGTGCATCATGAAAAGTCCTTAATACCTTCCCCTTATGTTGTGACGTAGGCACCAAATATATCCTCTCCTTATAAATGATCAGCTCATTGAGCACTGTATACCTATCATCATGGATAGTGCCTTCTTTGATTCCTGCTGCCCAAGAATCCTTGGCATACATTGCTGAAATTAATTCTTTCCAATCAGCAGTAATCTCAACCAAAGAACATAAGTGAGGCCTCTTGGAAAGTGCATCAACGACCACATTCTTTGTCCCCTTGACATATACAATGTCAAAATCATACACTTGTAGTCTACTAACCTACTTCTATTGCCTATCATTGAGGTCCTTATGGTTCATGAAATATTTGATGCTGTTGCGATCCATTTTGGTGATAAATCTGCCCCCTACTAGGTATGGTCTAAATTTGGCCAACGCATGCATGAAGACCAACATCTCTCTATCATAGATAGAGTAACTCCTCTCCACACCTCTTAGCTTCCTACTCTCAAATGCTTTGGGGTGCTTCTCTTGCATCACGACTGCTCTAATCCCCTCTCTTGAGACGTCACACTCCAACTCAAAAGGTTTGGAGAAATCCGATATTGCTAACAAAAGACATGAAGACATCAATTGTTTGAAGTGCTCGAAACACTTTTGTGTTGAATCAAACCACTCAAAAGCTCCCTTCTTTGTCAAGTCTGTGAAAAGCCCTTGATGAACCTCCAATAGAAACCACACAGACCAACAAATCCCTTAAGCTAGGTGAGATTTGTAGGAGTAAGCCAGTCAACAATAGCTTTGATCTTCTCAGGATCAATTCTCACTCCCTCTGCACTAATAATGTGCCCAAGATAGAGAAGCTCTGTCATGCCAAAATCGCATTTGGATTCCTTGGCATACAAGGACTCACTCTCCAATATGCTCAAAACCTCTTCGAGATGCCTCAAATGCTCCTCCTGAGTTTTACTGAAAATTAGGACGTCATCAAAGAATATCAATCAAATTGCCTCAACTGTTTCTTGAACACTTGGTTCATACAAATTTGGAAGGTGGTTGGTGCATTTGTTAATCCAAAAGGCATCACTAAGAACTTAAAATGTCCAAAGTGGCATCTGAAAGCTATCTTCTCTATATCTTGTTTCCTCATTTAGATCTGATGGTATCTTGATCTCAAATCTATTTTGGAAAAGTAACAAGCCCCATGTAGCTCATCAATCAACTCATCAATCTGCAGAATAGGATACCTGTTTTTTATTGTCTTTTTGTTCTATAATTGATACACATGAATTTTCCCATCGTTTTTCTTCACTAACACAACTGCTGATGCAGATGGACTTTTGCTGGGTCTAATGAGCCCCATCTCCAATAATTCCTTGATTGCTTTCTCTATCTCATCCTTTTGTCTCCTAGGATATTTGTATGGCGTAGTAATTATCGGTTTGGCACCCTCTTCCAGCTCTATGACATGCTCTATTCCCCTCTCTGGTGGTACTCCATGAGGATTCTCCCAAACACCTTATTATGCTCAGATATCAATTTTTGGATATTCGGATGGTAATTGTTCTTTTACTGATCTGCGGCTATAGGCATGATTAGACACTCTCTGCCCACTCTACTTGCTCATGTTTGATCAACCGCTCCATCCTCTTGAAGGATACCACCCTAGGACCCCCATTTGATAATCCCCTGAGCACTATCCTTTTTCCATTTGCTTTAAATTTCATTTCCATCTTTTGCAGATTGAAAGAGAACTCCACAAGGGATTTCATGCAATGCATCCCCAAAACCATATCAGTGTCTCCGATGTTCACTACATAGAATTCGTCCTGCAACTCATATTCTTATGAGTGCAAGAAAGTTTGTACCCATCAGCTACCATGACCTTAAACCCTTCTTGTTCTTCTATTTGCCTTCTATTCACAAAGCTCTCATCGATGAAGTTATGAGTGACACCTATATCGATGAGTGCTATAATTCGCTGCCCTTGTAATGTCCCTCTAACTTTGAATGTCATTGCTTTTTGGATACTAGAGAGTTGGGCAATAGTACCATCACTCTTTGCTTCCTCATCTAATAAATTGTCCTCCTCACTACTCTCCGAAGTAGATTGCTGATCTGGTTTCTCTTGATGCAGATTCATCAGCAGAAAAATACTCTATTTGCTTTGCCTTTGCCTTCACACTGCATTTGTGTGAGGGGTCCCAAGGCTCTCTACAATGGAGGCACAATTTCTTCCTTTGAAGGTCATTAAGCTGCTCATTGTCCAATCTATTGGACTCATTACGTGGCTGATGTGGTTCTGTCATATCCCGGCATTTTGAAGGCTCCAAATTCATTGGTGGGAAAGGTGTTTTTGAACACCACAAACATTTGTGTTTTAATTATTAAATAATAATAATTAATAAATAATAAATTAAAATTATTGTTAAATAATATTTAAATTTAATATCAATCTGGTCGACCCCTTTCATGGTTGGCGCCTAGAATAATATCTGAATTTTCATTGCTCATGGCCGACTTCCTTGGGTTGGCAAATTGATTAATATTTAAGGATGTTCGTTGCTATTGTTGGGGATCATCAAGTGAAGACACAAACATTTGCTCTTGTAGGGACGTAGCCCTGTACAGGATGATGAACCTGGAAGACGTAGCCCTTACTAGATCTCTATGCCTTTGCATCCTCACATTTCCACCATCATATATTGATCAGCCTTTGCATCCTCACATTTCCACCATCATATATTGATCGGCCTTTGCATGCTCACCTTTGCATCTCTTGGCTTGGCGATTTGCAATTGTAAGATCTATATTGGACACTATATTTTGGGCATAATAATTACTTGCAACTATTATCGCTGGCCATTATCTTTACTTGCCGTGTGTAGGAGTTACTGTGCATCTATCGAATTGTGTTGCTGTGTATCTTCTGGTATTATCCATTATTGGTTATTAGCGTGATATCCGGGTTATGTGTTTATTAGAGATTCTATTATGTGTCTGGACTCACTACAGTGATCATGGTGTTTGATTGGTGTGTTCTATGATTAATTTCGAGCAAGTGTGTTAAGTTACTTAAAGATACTCGGTTCTTTTGGGAAGTGTTTGTCTTTCATTTTTGGGCAAGCACCTTATAGTGGTATCAGAGCCACAATCCTGGCCAACCTGTGGATGATTTGAAAATATATGCAATTGAGTCAAAGAGATTTGAGGGCAATAGAGAGAGAGAGGAAGAAGTTGGAAGCATCCTCGCAGAGCATCGACAGTGGAATAGGAGGCAAAGGTAAGAAGAAGATGGCAGAGCAGAATGATGAGATCAAATCCTTCCTGCAGAAGCAAGATCAAGTGAACCAAATGCTGTTGCAAATGATGCAAGCCCTCACTATTGCTATAACCAACAACAAATCAGGACCTAACAATGCTGATGAAGGCAATTCTGAGCGATTTGGAGGAGGGAATCATAGTAGAACATCAAAGGGATACACTCTTAGACCCTCCTAGCCTATTTTCTTGCCTAGGACAGAGGCACCCCATGAAGGAGGACAAAACTAGCCTGATTTTAGTAGTATTGTGCAAGATTACATGAAGCTAGATGCTGACGTTTGAGCAAAGATTCCCTTTGATTAGTTCAACAATGCTAGAAAGGGATTTGGACATGATGGGAGACATCGTTTGCAGCGAGTCAATAAAGATCTTCAATACAAAGTCAGGAAGCTTTCACTCCCTACATTTGATGGTTCAAAAAAGGTTACCACACATGCATGGGTCCAGAAGATAGATACATACTTCTCTCTTAGCCTTATGACTGAAGATGAAGCTGTCAAGTTTGCAATTCTGCATTTGGAAGGTGTGGCTCGTGAATGGTGGCACCATGGTATTGTGACACAAGGGTTTGACCTTGTTATTACATATGTTGATTTCACACAAAATCTTATGGAGAGGTTTGATAGAAAGGATCCAGAGGTGTACTTCCAAGATTTGAGAAGGGTAAAGTAGCTTGAGACAGTGGATGATTATGTTTCAGAATTCCAAGGCTAGCTGTTATGGTTTCAAATGTTTTCGATAAGAGACTCATGTTCCTCTTCATCGAAGGGCTATCGGAATCTTACCGTGGTTTGGTAAGAGCTTTAGAGCCGACATCATTGGAAGAAGCTATTCGAAGGGCCTTGAACCTTGAGGATTCCACCACGAAGAGTAAGCCTATGATCAAGAATGCCAATAGGACAACCAACGAAGCCACCCCACGAGATTACTCCTCAACCGACGAACCCACCACCATGATCTCACGAGATGGACGTGTCTAGGAATGAGCTACGAAGAAAGGGATTGTGCTACCATTGCAAGGAACCTTGGGCACAAGGTCACAAATTTAGGGGAAAAGGACAAATCCATTATATTGAGGTAATCCCTGATGATGATGTTGAAGAGGGGGAAGGTGAATTGGCAAACCTTAATGATGAGGAGATGCATGTAGAGACATTGGAAGGACATGCGGGAGGCACCCTTGCATCACTTTCAGGAGCACCTTGATATTATTCTCTCCGCATTAGAGGGTACTTACACGAACAGAGGGAAACAGTATTAATCGATAGTGGAGCCAACCATAATTTCATCGATGAAGGGCTAGTGGCTAAGATAGGCCTAAGGGAGGAAGATTTCAAAGGATTTTATGTGACAACCATAGATGGGTACACTATTCCATGCAATCGTCGGATTCAACAAATGGAGTTGACCATAGGAGACATAAGATGTGAGATGATTTCTACATAGTTGGCATTGGTGAGATAGATGTGGTCTTGCGAGTGCAATGGCTGCACTCACTTGGGGAGTACACAACAAACTATCAGACTCTGGAGTTGAAGTTTAAAGTTGATGGAAAAGAGGTCATTCTTTGAGGATTCTCCAAGGCAGGCCCTAAGGATGTTTCGACCAAGGCATCGAAGAAGACAAGGGCAAGAGCAAAGACATTCAAGGATCCGGATTTGAAGTTGCTTGAGGGAAAGCAACATCCCAGTGGTGAGGATTGTCATGTCCCCGAATTTTGAAGGCTCCAAATTCATTGGCGGGAAAGGTGTTTTTGAACACCACAAACATTCGAGTTTTAATTATTAAATAATAATAAATAATAAATTTAAATTATTGTTAAATAATATTTAAATTTAATATCAATCTGGCCGACCCCTTTCATGGTTGGTGCCTAGAATAATATTTGAATTTTCATTGCTCCTGGTTGACTTCCTTGGGTTGGAAAATTGATTAACATTTAAGGATGTTTGTTGCTATTGTTTGGGATCATTGAGTGAAGACACAAGCATTTTGCTCTTGTAGGGACGTAGCCCTTTATAGAACGATGGACCTGGTAAGACGTAGCCCTTACTAGATCTCTGTGCCTTTGCATCCTCACATTTGTGCCATCATATATTGATCAGTCCTTCGCATTTGACAGGTCCGCTTAGAGGCGAACGACATACAGGGATGCGATCATCACAACATCCGTGGCCGAGCTTAGGCTCTGGCCATGATCTAGCAAGATCATAGTTAGGACGCGACCACTCAACAGAGGTACCTGGTCGTGCATCTAACTCAGGCACAACCATATTTGAGAGATGTCATTCCTATGCAGTAGAGAATGATCTCATAGTTGGAGTTTTTCCACAACAGTCAAGGCGATATCTATCCGATACTTACAGTAGTTGAATCAATGGGGTCTAGGGAAAGTCGATCCAGTCCAGAAACATATCGCAGCATACATACATATCAGGCAGTATTATCTAGTAACATACGCATCACATATCTAGACCATATAATATTCGCTAGGAGGTGTGTGACTGACGAACAACATATGAGTTACGACCCCCTTTGTTGGTATAGCGACACAGGGACATATCAAATTGTATGTAATCATTCATCAATCCGACACTCATAGGCTCAGACGGTCGGTTCTGGGCGTAATAATTACTCACAACTGTTATCACTGGCCATTATCTTTACTTGCTGTGTAGGAGTTACTGTGCATCTATCCAACTATGTTGCTGTGTATCTTCTGGTATTATCTGTTATTGGTTATTAGTGTGATATCCAGGTTATGTGTTTATTAGAGATTCTGTTATGTGTCTAGACTCACTACAGTGATCATGGTGTTTGATTGGTGTGTTCTATGATTAATTTTGAGCAAGTGTGTTAAGTGTCTTAAAGATTCTCGGTTGTTCTGGGAAGTGTTTGTCTTTCATTTTTGGGCAAGTACCTTACAAGTTCCCTCTCAAACGATTTCTTATCCTTATCCTTCTTTTGAGGGAAACTCTTAGAATGGAATTTGTTTCTAAGTGTAGAAGTCTCCATGTCCCTAGCCTACTTGATGGCCTCCTATAGTGAAGATGGATTAAGGGACTTAGTCCAACCCCTCAAAGGATTTGAAAGTTCTGAAATGTTTGTGACCAACACCGAAAGTCTCTAGAAATTAGCCACATATGCCTTGACTTAACTCCATTGTTTAATTTGAGCCAACTCCTTGAAGTGCAACTTTGGATCTTTCCTATCAAACCTCTCAATCAACCTCTCTGTGAACTCAAAATATGAATCAATTTGGTCATGACCTAAGGTGATCATGCCATGGTGCCACCACTTGTGAGCCCTACCATCCAAATGTATAGCTGCATATTTGATAGCCTCATCCTCCTGCATTGGGTTATGCTGGAAGTATGTGTCAAGCTTGTGAACCCATGCCCTAGCTGTAGTCTTCCCGGAGCCATCGAAGTATGGAATGGATAGCTTACCCACCTTTCTTTGCAACTCTTGATGATGCTGTCTACCACCCCTATGTGGTCTATGTTTCATTTCAAGGTCCTTGTAATCACAAAAAAATATCTTAGCCTGAAACTCCAACCTTGAATCTCACTAATCCTGTAAAATCTGATCCTGTAGCTCCTGTTGGGTGGGCTTTACCTCAACTCGTTGATCAATCCTTGGTGAGAAATTAGGCATTAATGTCTTGGAATTAGTAGTTCTAGTTCTAGCTGGCTGATTTGTGCCTCTGTCATTTAGTGAACCTTCCCCATTGCCATTATTCCTGTTGTGCCCTCTGTTACCATCATTGTGACCCCCATTGTTATTACCATTGTTTCCAGTATTGTTCCCTTGATTCTTATTGTTGTTCCCAAGCATTTGTTGGCTCATTAAGGCTACCATCTGCACTAAACTCTGCTTCAACTCACGCTGCCCTCTAGCTAGGTCATTCAATATTTCCCTAGTGCTAGGTTCCTGCTGCTTCTTGTCACCCATTTCAATACCTGCAAAAAGGTCTACCTCTGGTTGGCTTTCAAGACTAGTGTTTGACCTGTTGCTTCTTAGATTATAATGATGGGTATATGGCTGCATTACTCATTCAGCTGTCATAACACTGTTTCCCCTAGAACCCTCCAGGATGGTATGATGCACTGCTTTGATACCACTGTAACATACACTCAATTTTCCCTTATTTTTTTTGTTCTGTTTGATATGTTTTGAGAGGAAAAGAAGGTAATAAGCAGAGATATTTCTTAACAATAATGAATAGAAATGAAGTAGATTGCAGCAATGAAATAACTCAGAAATCTTACAATATTCAGAGTTACAATGAGCAGAAAATTCCAGATTTATATTCTGATCAAAAAATGTATTTTTTCTCAATTATAAAGGTGACTGAGATCATTAAATGACATTACATATCTAAATCCAACATGCCCAGCAAATTTAAAAGACTTTGACAAAGTGTTGTAGTTGCAACCGGCAAACTGGAGACTATAAAAATGGGACGCCACAATATAAAAATGAATGCTTCATGGATGAGATTGAAACACAGAGCCACACACGCCCTAGGCACCCTCAAACCCTCAAAATGCTGCTCATAAAATGAGTTGACCCAGTCAGAAAACCCCACGCCCCAGCCAAGATGGTATGGCCAGCTAGGGGAATGGTACTGCCAGCTGGCAATGTAATAACAGCAATAAACCAACCACAAACTCCTCCAATCTGCCGCTCACCAATCTGCTATGAATGCATTCTGTTTTAAATTGTAGATTTCAAACCAACAATGAAGCTGTATTGTGATCTATGAGTGAATTCACCATGAATCTTCCAGATTGGGTCTTTCACCAACGTAGAAAATGTTCCTTGCAAGGGTTGACGTCCTCACAAAGCCATAGGATGAACAAGTTCAACCAGCAATGTATTCTCCACAATATCCAAAATCAACATAAGGAATGAACTATTTAAAAACACTTTTATATCCTTCCCAATTCCAACGCCCCAAAAGAGGAATTAAATATTTTATTTTATTTATTTACCCCTTATCTCTCCCATAAGTTGGGCGCCCACTTCTAGAAATACTTTATTAAAACATTTTAAACATCACTTATGTCTCCCTTGGCCCCTTTCGGAAAGCAATCTTATAAAATAAATAATGTAAGTTAAATATTTAATTTAATGTTATTTAAAATAAATACATTGGACCATATTAAATATAAAAATATTGATATTAACTGCTCCCACGGACACTTCTAAAAATAGAAGTACTGACAATTGGCTCTGTCGGTGACCAAAACCAACTTACTAAAAATAGAAAGTATTGGAGATCTTGCCCAAAACACTCCAAAAAAAGGGCACTATGCTCATGAGAACCGTCAAAACACAACACCGTTGATACTGCCAAATTGCTGGATAAACTGTCTCCAAAGTTCCCTAACCACAACTCGTTGGCCTACAGGAACTACCTGAAATAGGATAACTTAACCACCCTACTGAACTGGGTAGGAAGGGGACATTACATTGAATTATGAATTTATGAGTATTTTCATTTTTGCAAATTATGAGGTATTTAAATATTTTGGTTATTGCCAAGTATGAGTATCATTGTTTTATGTTATATAATTTTAAAGTTTTTAAGACATATATATAGCCAAACCTGTACCCGTACCCAAGGGAATTGTTCTGCCGTATCACCGTACCCGGTACTTGGTATCTGTACACGCACTTGTACCAGTACTGGTAACTTAGTATAAAACAAATACAAGTAGCACTTTCCATTGCAATTTCAAGTAAAAATGATATGAGACTTTTGGTGTTTCCTTAAGAAACTGGTGCTGGTGTACTATGATAACATGATTGTTCTCTTCTATATATTTTTGAAATGCAGGCCTTAGAGACCTTGTGGATTTTCTTCCAGCTTCCATTGCAACAATAGTCAGCTACTTTTCTGCAGAGGTTACTAGAGGTGTGTGGAAACCTGCATCAATGAATGGAACTGATTGGCCAAGTCCTGCTGCAAATCTTTTGTCAATTGAAGCTATCATAAAGGAGATACTAGCTGATACAGGTGTTGATGTACCAAGCCTTGTCATAGGTACTGGTTTTGATTCTTAGCCTCTGTACAATAGATTTACTTGTGAATTTTGTTTAAAGACTCATGATATATAATTCAACAGGTGGAAATACATCAGCTACCCTTCCATTGCCATTAGCAGCACTTGTAAGTCTAACAATTACATTCAAGCTGGATAAACATTCAGAATTAATGACTGGTATTGCTGGTTCAGTTTTGGAAACTGCTGCGGCTGGAAGTCCATGGCCTTGCATGCCCATTGTTGCGGCACTTTGGTGTCAAAAGGTTCGAAGGTGGCATGATTTTATTGTCTTTTATTCCTCATGCACTGTATTCATGCATGATAAGCACGCTGTTGTACAGCTTCTCAAAAGTTGCTTTGCTGCCACTCTTGGATCTACAAACAATTTGATGTCAAAGCTGACAGTTCATGGTGGAATAGGAGCATTGCTGGGACATGGCTTCTCTTCACAATCCTCTCCCTGTGGTACATCTCCAGCAGCACCTGGCATCCTTTATCTTCGCATTTACTGCTCAATGTATGACATAAAGTTTGTAGCTGAAGAAATTCTCTCTCTTGTGGCTGGTGCGGTAAGGGATTTTGTAACCATGGGAATGAATTGCCAACATTCTGGCCAATCCCTTAGAGCTCCACAGCGCTTAAAATCTCAAAATGTGTCATTGGAAAATGCATTAGAAAGAGCTAAACAAGCTTCTTCCCTGGGAGCTTCCTTACTCTGTATTTCTGGTGGTTTGGGACTGGTTCAAATGCTTTATAAAGAAACCTTGCCAACTTGGTTTTTGTCTGAAAAAACCAAGACAAAATGTGCAGCAAGTGTTTCTACACTAGAAGGCTATACAATAGCACAGTTTTCCTTTCTTTGTGGAGCTTGCACATGGGGAGTAGACACTTCATCATCTTCAAAGAAGAGGGCCCAAATTGTTGGGACCCACATGGACTTTCTGGCAAGTGCAATTGACGGGAACATGTCTATGGGATGTGAACATCCAACATGGAGAGCATATGTATTGGGCTTCCTTACAATGGTAATTAATTGTTCTCCTAACTGGATTTGTGAAGTAAATATAGATATTCTCAAAAGACTGGCCACAAGATTGAAATGGTGGCATGAGCCTGAACTTGCTCTTGCTTTATTGGAGAGGGGAGGCCCACTAGCCATGAGTGCAGCTGCTGAACTTGTTTCTAGTTATTAGGCTGCCTCTTCTAATTATTTGTTTCATCAGGGGTGCTCATGTTTTAACTGGCTTTCAGTGCCGTCTTGGCACCGGCTATGATCTTGCTCTATAATTTTTTGGAATTTAAATCTTGATATAGTTGGTGCAACTTTCAGTAGAATATCTGTTTCATTAGATTGTCTTCTCAAACTTTTCTCTTTTTGACGAAAGATTGAGTATGCATTAAGAATAAAGAAAAAGTACAAGACAAGTGTCCTGCAAAATAGAATGGCTGGAGTCTGTACAAGGGAGTGTAATTTTCACTGTCAAATTTTGCCCGCCACAAAATACTGCTGAAATGTGGAACAGAGAGCAAAACGATCCTGCAATTGTTTGGTGCTAATGTTTTGCAGAAAGCAAAACTAAGCAGTATCATATCCATTGTACTTAGAAATATACATGACATCTAAGTAATTCAAAGAAATTTAAAGGAAGATTTTTGTATTGGCTGCTTGTCTCGATCATCTCTCTACTGAACTCTAAAAACTCTTCTAATGCATTATATATCATAGAAGACGAAATCTCTCCCTAGTTATAATGAGGGCATTGTCTTTGCCATTGATGTGGTTTGGTATATGCATCATGAAAATTGTGAAGGGCGGTTCTTTTCAGCATCTCAAACTTTGTTCTTGTGAATGGAGTATTATTTTGTATTATAGCACACAATAAGTTTTGTACTAATAAAAACAAACTTTTTTAATACATGTGAAGTGTTTTTTAAAAAAGGAGAAGAGGGAAAAGGGTTTAGAAAGTCATATAAGTCTGCTAAGGGCAATTACATATCTACAAATAGAAATGAAGCAACAACCTAAGAAGCTATCTGAACATCTAAACATATTCCCCTTAACAGAAGAAAACAACTTAGTACAAACACAACATGAAGGTGTCAAGTATTTTTGAGGGCACAACTCATCTAGCATCTATTACAGGAAATGATTTGTAGCAGAATCTAAGCCACAGAAAAAGAAAATTCCAATTCATTGAAATTGTGCCTATTAAATAGGCTTAAGGGAAGTGAAATTGGCTATTTGTGAAATTGATTGCATAAAGAGACAAAATGACGTGTCAACAAGGGAAACAACTTTCCTATATTTCTAAATCTAGTTTTCATCACTAATATAATGCTTGTGTAATCCTTATTTCCTAAATTTTCTTTCTAATCAACTAATTATGACTAATATATGTAACACACTTATTTAATGATTAAACAAATAACAAGTCCAAGTTTATTTGTAATTTTGACAAATTTATCTCTATTAAGTGGTTTGGTCATTATGTTCACAATTTGCTTCTTTGTAGAATGATAATAAGACACATTCTGATTATCAATCAATTGGTGGTTGTAATAATGATACACTTCATTATATTTGGTTTTCGACATGATAGATTGGATGCTTCACGATCTTGAGAACTCCTTGATATCATTGGAAGATTGACCAAAATCTATTAGTCATATAGCTTCACAACCTATATTGACAATTGCCTTATATTTCTCGTTAGTGTAGAATAATGACATTTATATTGTGGAACTTGTTTTGCCATGAAATTACTCTTGATTTGAGAGTTAATATATATTTAGTTGTAGATCGATGTGTATCAATTGATCTAACCCAATTAGAGACATCATAAGTAGACGGTATAACATTTGTCACTGATCAATAAAGAATGCTAGAGGTGGGTGTTCCTTTTAACATAGTGAATAATATGTTATGCATCTTGTCAATGTTCTTGAGGTCTTGTATATGAATATAAAAATGCAACTTATCAGAAAACACAAGCCTAATTGATTGGCAGTAAAATAAAACAAACTATCCACTAGTTGAAGATACATTGATCCATGGATTGATAGTGAATTACTATTAGTTGAAAGTTTGATCCCAACTTCCATAGGTATAGATGATGGATTGCACTATCAAACCTTTCTAAAATATACTTGGCATACTAAGTTTGAGATACAAATACAACATTTTTAAGTTGCCAAAATTTTACATCTAAACAATAATGCACTAGATCGAGATTTGGTCATTTCAAAAATATTACAAAGATCAGATTTCACTCTTTAAATTGACTAGACTTTACTTCCAATGCTGTCATGTCTCCTTCTCTAGCATAAGTTTATTGATGACCTTTAGTTTTTTTTCACAAATTTTCTTGTACACAAATAGGGTGCTGAAAAAGGGGAAATTAATTAAATAACTAAATAAAGTTGTCGAAAAGTAGCTTTGAACTATAAATCAAATTACAACTTATATTTAATTATTTAAAAGGTTGTTATAAATGAATGAATAAAGCCACTAGACTCGAGGTACAATAAAGTGAGTGAAAATGACATTTTATTTATTTTTACTTTGAGAGAATAAGTAAGAAAATAAATAATATTATATTATTTTCTTGGAAAGGTATACAAAGGAGGAATATTTTCAAAAAGGAACTTGCCTAGGAACTTCTTCAATATCTCATTCATCAACCACTTGAATGTTCTTGGCATATTGGCGAGTCCAAAGGGCATGACTAGCCACTCGTATAATCTTGCATTGGTCTTGAATGCAGTCTCCCATTCGTCATCTTCCTGAATTCTAATATGGTGGTATCCACTCTTGAGGTCAATCTTGGCGAAGTATCTTGCTCCACCTTGACAATACATGATGTCCTCCATCCTTGGTAAAGGAAACCAACACTTGATAGTGATCTTGTTGATGGCTCTAGAATCTATATACTTATCCTCCACTCTCCATCCTTCCTTGGCGCCAAGAAAACAGGTATTGCACAAGGGCTCAGACTTTTCTCGGATCAATCCCTTCCTTACCAACTCCTACACTTGCCTACTCAACTCTATGTTCTCCATCGGTGTCATCCAATGTGCTGCTTTCTTTGGAAAACTTGCTTCGGGTATGAGGTCTATGTTCTGGTTGATACTTCGGATTGATGGGAGTCCTTCTGGAATGTTCTCCAACACAATGTCGTGATACTTCTGTAGTGTATGAAAATGCATACCCTTGCATTTTCACACTTGTTTGGCCCACCTTGCTTTATTTATCTTTATTTATGTCTTAATTGGTCCTATTTTGCATCCACAAGCCTAATAAACTATATCTTTTTGTGGCTAATCCCGACAAACATCAATGGATAAATCATAATTTAATGATTATGTGTGAGTGTCCCTGATTTTTGGGTCGGGAATAAGACACCACCTAGGGCGTCTTTGTCCCCCAAAGGTCTCGGGACCCTGATTTCCAAGGCACCTTAAATGGGCCCCTTTTTGGAGTCTGTGCCCCAAGTTTTTAGCCTTGGGACTAAGACACTGCCTAGGGAATCTTAGCCCCCCTTAAGCTTTTTTCGAAATTTAATTTCAAATTATGGCAGGATTTAGCCTCATTTTATTAATGAATTCATGTCTTCTTGGTGTGGTGTAATTTCGGGATATCAGACATGGAAAAGTATAAATACAAGGTTCATTCACTCATTTTCATATCTAAGCATTCATGAGATCCTAAGCATTCAAGTATTCATTCCTAAGGCAAGTTTATGAGATCAAGACCAATTCTTCAAGCATTTGGAGCCATCATCAAGATTCAAGCATCATATCAAGGATATTGTTGCATCATATTTGTTGTTGTGCTAACAATTGTGATGTAGGGTTTATGATTCAATCAAGTATTTCATGCAAGATCTACATCATTCAAGAAGGAGTCAAGAACCACATCCATTGTAGCCATTTCAAACATATTTGCAACACCTTGTTACAAGGGTTTAGTGAGTTGCAACATAGTGTTTTGTTCATTCATCATTTTCTTCCATTTCATTTTGTTTCAAGGTTTAATTATCAACAAGGGGTTTGACCAAGGAAAACCCCTATTCACTAACAATCAATAAGTTTTTCCTCTCTTGCATGTTTGTGTTTGTAGATTTAGGTTGAAGACTTGAAGATCATTTGAAGTGCAAAGTTGCAAAGTTACAAAGTTGCATATTAAAGTTGTCATCTTCACAGAAACTCACCTACAGGCCAGATCTGAAAGTTTCAGGACTTGAGACCAGAGAAGGAGGAAGTGAAAACATCAAGCCTCAGGACCACATTCAGAGATTCGAAAAATTTAGATTGAGACTAAGATGGTAGCAAGGACATCTTAGTCCTCCAAGTGGAATTTTGCAAAGATTATTTCAGATCTGGTTCTAGCATCCAAAGATTCCACATTTTCCCTAAAAAATAGCAGTGAGACTAATAAGACAGTAAGGGCGTATTAGTCCTCCATTGCATATTTTGACAACTTCTTTGTATTCCCAGAATCCTTGTCACATTTCCAGACTTCCTAGGTACACACACCCTAACTTGCTGTTGCTTAATTTCATAATTTACATCCTTCATTTAGCTTGCATAACTAGGTTTTGTGAGTTGAATGTTAAGTTGTCTTTTCCAAGCTTTTGCTTGGTGGTGAACCCCTTAAAGCCTAAAAGAACCTCTCCTAGGTCTTCCCTATTGAGAATTGACTCACCCTTTGGGTTGATAGTCAATCCAATTTGCGATCCTAGGAAATCTTTTAATGACAATAGGAGAATAGTGGTGTTCTATGACCTAGGTTATAAAGCACCCATTTTCCTATGTTTCAACTCCTTCAGTAATACTAAGACCTCCTTCTATAGTACTTCTCCTTTTGCTGTGTCAATGTCTTCACTGCCACACTTCTTTAGAATCAAGGAAAAACACATGTTCTCATGTCTCAGTCCATCCAAAAAATTCCTCCCATTTACTAAGAAAATCTTGTTGTTGCCACATACTAAAATATACCGAGCCAAATTTTTCAAATTTTTAATAACAGTAAGCAAAGCAACACACATCTGTTAGGGTTAGCACTTAAAACCAAAACGATGCGGAATTCAACTCTAACCAAGAATGCGTCGGATGACGATGAGCATATGGTCAGAGGATCTCAAAGCAATGCTGAATAAATAACTCTAACCAAGAATGCGCCGGATGACGACGAGCATATGGTCAGAGGATCCCTATCTTCTATTATGCTGAAAGTAAACTCAACACCCAGAATGTGCTTTCAAACCCGGAGTGGGAATGGAGCTACCATAGGGCGGAGATGTAAGATATTACAATGCAAATCAAAGTAAATAGGTGGCAAGACAACCTCTTCCACTTATCCAGCGGGTATTACAATGAAATAACAGAGAAAAAGTAAGATTGCTGACAGTACTACTATTTAGCTTACAATAATTAGAGATTTGCCTACCAAATACATAGCATAAGAAAGTCTAACAATGCTGCAATATAGTATAATGTCTCCTCAATGATCACAAAGACTTTCAACCCAAACCCAACTCAAAAGATAGACTTTACGCAAGCTGATATGATAGAACAACAACTTAATATGCATAACCAGCAACCCTAGAATCCACTAAAATGCTCACAACTCACTCAATACTTGCCAGAATGACATGAGACTTGATGCAAAAGAAAGCTAGGTTGATGGCAATGAAGACTAGACAAAGAAACAGCTGAAAAATTGAAGTATTTTTTTTTCTAAACACTTGCCAGGCAAAACAGAATGGTACAGCCTCAAGAAATGTTCTACCAACAAGATAAAATCCAAGACACCTCTAAAAAATCTGCAACTTGGCATAGAGGGGCGCCCAAGGCTAGCAAATGCATGGGTAAACTACCCAGAACCAAAATAAATTCGCCCAAAGACTTATGAGTATAAACTTCAATCTGCAATACAAAAATCAGCAACTCTAGATTTGATTAAAATGCAAGAAACCGAACTACAAATGCAAAACAACTTCTACAATGCAAAATCTCACTACAAATCTCACTCAACTACAATTTAACTCTCCACTAGTTGTTGTCTTTCAAGCAAGAAGTCGAGCCAAGGCTAGGAGGCATTCATTCCTCGAAGCAATCCAGCACCATTTCGGCAGCATAACAATATTCCAAATATAAGATGAGAAATGAAGACCCAAGGCTCCCTTTTTATAATTTTGAGAAGACCCTCCAGAAGCTTCCAGAAGGTGCGCCCTAACTTCAAGATGCTTTTAGGGTTTTGACCTAGTCTTCCTTCAAAATGGCGTCCCTTTTCATGAAGGCAAATTTTCTTTAATTTAAAATCATCTTTTCTCCAAAAGTTGGCGTCCATTTTCCCTTGAGCAATTATTGACTTTTAGAAATATAAAAATATTTCCTTCATGAGAAAATACCCCTCAAGGTCCCCTTCTTTAAAACAACTTTTAAGTTATATCACTAGGCCAAGGGGTATTTATAAAATAAAACATTTTGACTTAAAATAACTTATTTCTCCAAAATGAACCCCTTAAGCCAAAAATGAGAATTACCCAATGAACTGCCAGAAGAGGAAAGTTGATTGAGCTGGTGCTGACTGGACCACTGCTAAATATATAATTTACTAAAAATAGTAAATTCAAGAAGTTGCTCGAAATATAATGCATACGACACCATTGCGAAGCCTTATGAAAACCCAAAAAGAGTCCGCAATCCAAACTCCCAAACTCCGAGATGTAGCTGTCATAACTTACTAAAAATAGTAAGTTCGGAAAGGTTGCCCAAAGCCGTTGCAAGTCATACCTCTGTGAAGCTCTCTGAAAAGCCATAAGGAATCCAGAATCCAAACATCCAAACTCCAACAAACAAAACCCTGAATCTTCAAGAGAACCCATCAAACAACTGGAAACCCTAATTCTGCCACTGACTTGTCGACAACACACTAGGAATAGGTTACCAAACACTGAAAAATGAAGTGCTAAAAACGGGGACATTACACATACCAATCTTTCTACTCTTCCTCAAGGGGAATCAAAACATGCTTCTTTCCATTCATGGTCACCATATATGTGTTCTTCCTACCATCATGTATAGCCCTCCTATCATATTGCTAAGGTATCCCTAACAAAAAATGGAAAACATCCATTGGAATGATGTCGCACAACACTTCGTCCTTATATGATCCAATGTGAAATTAAATGAGACACTGTTCACTTACCAAGATTTTATGATTATCTTGAATCCAAGCTATCTGGTGTGGTTTTGGGTGTTTCATCCTCTTCAAGTTCACCTTCTAGATCATCTCTTTTGAAACCAAGTTATCCATACTACCACTGTAAATGATGACATTGCAACACTTGCCTCTTGACTTGCACCTTTTCCGGAAAAAAATCTTCCTCTATGCTAGTTTCTCCTTGGTTTTGGTCTATATAGGTCCCTTCTTAGGACAAATGACTCTCCCCTTTCTGGACGCCCCATGGTTTCAGATGATCTATCTGGTTCCTCCTCAATGTAGGCTGCCCTCACTCTGTTCTCCCCTCACTTCCTCACACTTCCTTGGTGGCACTGAAATGCATGGTGCCCTACTCTACACTTGAAACAAGTTCCTCAAAAGAGTCCTCTATTGAACCCTCCCTCGATCTTCTTGTATTCATTATTGTGGTAGCAATCACCATCTTCCCTTCGATTGTGGAAAGAATCCTCTCTGGGCCTCCATTCCTCCTTGTGGTAAGGGCTCCTTCATCTATCCTGCTTTACATATGGTATCCTTTCATTGTGTTACTTCCATTTTCCTAGAAACCTTCGGCTCCTACTCCCCGAGCCTTGCTTAGACCTCCTAGCCAACTTCTCTTCCACCTTAAGCACAAACTAGTAGGCTTCTTGCATAGTTGTTATTCAAACTAGGCTTAATTTATCTTGGATGTTTGTTCTGAGGCCATTGATATACCACACTAGCTTCTCACTTACGACTTCACTATGAATAGTTTGTATGATCATCTTATGGAACTCTTCTATGCACTCCTTGACTGTTTTCTCCCTTTGCCTCAGATTTTGAAGTTTCTTTAGCAGTTACAACTCATAATTCGTGGGTTGAATTGGTTCTTCAGTTTCACCACCATCCATTCCCATTTTTTGACTCTCTCCTTTCCTCTCTAGTTTCTCTCTAGTTGAACGTCTTTCCACCAAATGGCAACATTCACCTTCAGTTTGGTTTTTGCAAACCTTATTCTCTTTGAATCTTTAACCTCTTCATATTCAAAAGTATTCTTCCATCTCATTTATCCAAACAATCAATTCCTCTAGATTCAAACTACCAACATAACTAGGGATCTCTATTCTTGGCTGCTTCTCAATCTTGGAAATGAATTTCATCATTTTGATTTGGTTTGACTCTTCCTCTTCTTTGCTTTCCACATTTTGTCCTAGATCCCTTGACTCCTCATTGTTTCTCTCTTTTCCTAGTCTAAGGTTTAGGCCCCTTTATCTCTCTTCCTCAATAACAACTAACCGATTCTTCATTGTTCTCATCTCACCTCACATTTCCTCCATATTTCTGGCACCATTGGCCATCATAGGTGTCCTCTTGATGACATGTTTCCTTTGGATTAGTTATAACTGCCTTAGGTCGACGATTTGGCTATAGGGTTGCAACTGCCTCACAATTCAACGGTTTGCTAACAAAACTCACAATTTTCCTCAGGTCGGTGATTTTTCCACACAAGAGTCTTCTGAAATGCACCCTCCCCAATGATTCAAACCTCGATTTGATACCACTTGATGTAATCAATGGTGGAGAGTCCGGATTAGACTGCCAAAACTTGCACTAGGATTCAACATGTAACACGTACAATTGATAATAACATGCAACTTTATTGATTGAATAAAAAACATATATTCCCACAAACCTTCTCAAATATGGATTACAATAAGCACCATAGGCCACACCTGTCAGCTCATAGGCCACCACAAGCTTATTCACTATTAAATCCAGAATTGATTCCTAAATCTAATCCCGTAACCCCTAACTCCATCATCCCTTCGTTTCCCTTCTATTGAATTCAGAGAGTGATTATGTACTAGCTCCAAGTAGTAGGAGTGGTCCGCATTGGCCTCATTTAGATCCTATGTAGGTTGACCCCAAGGGATTAACGAAGCATCAAATGTAGGTGCAAACCTAATTGAGATTGGTCCCGTCTTATATTCATATTATGGTGATCCATGAAGACTCCACAAGATATGGGGAGATTCCACATGTTTCCTCAAATAGGTCAGGGTCCAAATTGCTCGTTGAGGTGATCTTCTAGTGAAGGGTTCTCTGAGATTGTAGTGCCACAAGAGTCATCACCTAGATATGTTATTGAAGACTTCTCATTTTGCTTTCATTACAATCTGCAAGGGAAAATTGGTTGCTGTGGTAAGATGCACTATGATTCTTTGAGATGCTCCTGCATTATTTTAAGGTATGTTCATTGGCTGTTAGGTTATCAAAATCCTTCATACAACTCATATAGTTTATTGGGTGGTGCCACAATAATGGGTTACACTTTTTGGGACATCTTGATTTTTGTTCAAATCACATATTTTTTTAAAATATAATGATTTAAGCCTTGAAAAACTCCATTTAAAGGATTCCAATTAAAGAGGGTTTGATCAAACCACCTTAGATCAAACCCACTTGGATAGAACCCCGCTAGTTTTAAACCATACCTATAACAGAGTCTCCTTTACATCTATCAAAATGTTGATAAAAAACCACTTTTGATTTACCTTTTGGGGAATCAAATGAATTCATTTAATTTTTTTTTTTTTGTAAGTATGTTGTCCTTATTATAAGCTTCCCAAAAAGTATAATTTTAAATATATTTAATTTGATTATTATATTTACTTTTTATTTCTTGTGAATGTAGGTTTTTCATTGAAAATCAAGCTCTCTATTCTGCACATGTGGAAAAATAGTAGATTACCAAAAAAAATTCTAAAAAATATCTATGCCCTTGATATTGATATCCTTGATCCAACAAAAAAATTGAATTTCGATACATACAAAAAAAATTGTGTTAGCAAGTAAACCTATGTCTAAATTGTAATTGGTTTGACTTCAAAACTTTATTAAGAATTTTTTTTCAATAAAACACTATGAAACTAAATGCATGCGCTAGATATCGTAGTTACAAATCTAAATTCAAAAAAAAAGATTTTTATCCTTCATAGAAAAAAATTGTGTTAGCAAATACACATCACTCTCTGAAAATGATGTTTATTTTATTAAAAACTAGTTATAGAAGGAGATGGAAAAAAAATGCAATTTGATTCCATTTTAAAAAAAAAATATTTAGAATCTACATGCAAAATGTCACAAATCACTAGTTTGCACCATCTTCAAACTCCTCATGATTTAGCAGCTATAAGTGTCTGAAAGTGAAGAAAAAATTAAAAATGGTCATTTCAATGTCAAGTTTGGCCAAGAAATGTAACCCACTATTGCGGGATCTCCTTATTCAATCCATTTAATGAATATGAATTTGAACCAAGCTTAACTTGGTAACAACTTAGAGATTCTACAATTTAGGTCCAATAATACTAATGGAAAATCTATTCAAAATAATATTGTTAATAATAGGGAAATATCAATCATACAATAGATTGGTGTAATGGAAAATCAACCCTCATACAAAAATTCCCAACAACATATGATGCATTCAAAAATTGTTTACACCAACAACAAAAATATGTAAGAAGTATTCTTCTCCGTTCATTCAAAATCTCCTAGAAATTCAAGAATTACATAGCATATCTAAATTAAATGGTTGTACAACCATATGGGCTGATGAAAAGCATTACAAATCTAAAATATGACTGATACAAAACACTAAATATCAATCACAAATTGATCTCCTTCAATCCAACTTCTTTTACAAGATTCTAGCTCTTCCAACCTCCAAACTCTCATAGGAAACCTTTGCTGCAATAAACATGGGTATTACCAATCCTCTTGCTACTGGAAAACCTCTTCAAAATTGCAAAAAAATGTCTTCTTCCTCTCTCCAAGAAAAAGACACACCTCCTTCCAAATTTGTAACAAACCACACCACAAATCGCACAAAACAAATGCAAGAAAGAAGCATAGGATTTCTATTATCTCTGAAATAAAATGAAATTACATCACATTCCTCAGCATATGGGCTTGTTGAATACATAATATGTAAAAACTTGGAGTCACAATCCTCTAAAAAATTTGGCGGCATTCTGTTATGCAAAACTTCAACTCCAAAAAGTCCACTTCTCATAGTGACCACATCAATATATAGAATTTTGAGGATGAGAATACCACTATGGTATTCCAAAACAACATGCATATACCTCGTTGGAAAACCCACACCCCTTTTGTGAATAATTCATGAAAATAGTGAAAATTATTTATTGCTCGCATAACCCTCACATGGGTGCCTAACTAATGGCCAATCAAATTTGGTCAATCTCGTGTGCTTCATTATTCTCCGATGGCTCCAATGTCTCTAAGAAAGAACATGCAACAACATGTAAACTTTGGCTCCTCAACATGCAAGAGCATGCAAATAATACAAATCAACATGTAAGGACATGCAATGATGAATGGTCCCCACCTTGAAATGGATGCCTAGGCTAGAATATTCCTTTGAGATGCCCTTGAAACATTTACCAAAGTAAATCCACCTCCAAAATTTCAATTAAAAATTACCATAGGGTAAAATTACAATATTTAGAAATTAAAATAATTAATTCCCCACACATTAGCCCTTATTGAAAATACAAAAAAAAGAAAGGAAATATTTTTGATTGACACAAGGTTGTTGATGCTGTGGATGCTCCTGCATCAGACACCCAAGGTAGGAAAAAATTGTGAATATGGACTCAAAATTAAATTGAGTGGTAGTACCACCCTTTCGGATTGCAAGCAATCCTCATCAAACTCCATCATTGAATTAGACAAAAGAATTTATTCCAACACTTAGTTGGGAAAATTTCTGTCCTCCTCCACCAAGTGTGCACTCTATTCTTACTTCCTCTCGTGGACTTACATCCACCATAGATCATCCTCCTTTGCCACATCTCTTCTTCCTTTCTTTCCTTCTTCGCGGGATCCAACCACCACAAACCAAACACCTCCACTAAGTTTCTCTTGCACCATCATATACAACCTCTATACACAAACATGCAACATCCACATACTGATTTGCAATTACATCTTCTACAATTGCAATCTCTTCTATATAATGTAAATAATCATCATTTTTAAACTCAAAATTAAAAATTTACCTCATTCTTCTTTGTTGCTCTAACATCATATTCTTCGTCCTTCGCTGCAATATTTATCTTCTCACCCCTGTCAACAAGTTTTGCAAGCCACTCTTTTTTTATTGACAATAAATCTTCTTTACACTCTTTATTTGCTACAACCTTCTCAAGCTCTATCGCTGCAACAACATTTTCATCTACAACAATTGCTACACTTTCTTTGGCTGCAAATAATTCTTCTATCTTCCTTATCTCTTGGGTAAAAGAAAAAAACCTATTTCACACTTTCGACCAACTAAATAGTTCCGAGTGAAATGGTTTCGACCTAAGCAATTTCAGTTGAAATAGTTTTGCCCGAAACCACATGGCCTATACATGGCACATAGAGTTTCGAAAGAAACCCTTTCTCCTGAAACTCAAAAATTTGAATTTTCCACTTTGTCACTTTGAAATGTGGCTCATTTTATGTGCAAGGTTTCAATAGAAAGGGTTTCAAACAAAACCATTTCGACCAAAACCCTTTCTATCGAAACTATCTATGTGGCATCCTAGCTGGAAGCCAACTCAACCTTTTTCAATTTTTTTTGAAACTTTCAACTTCATCTGAAAATTTCTTAGTAAAAATGTTTAAAAAGAAGAAGAAAATACCCTTTTGTATATCTCGGAGCGGTGAATCCATATATATATATATATATTTGATATTTTGATTAGTTTTAATATATATATATATATATATATATACACAATTAGGTTGTTAAAGTTAAAAAAGAGGTTGATTAGAAATTTAAAAATAGTAAAAAATATTTAAAATTTTGAAAAATATATCGTGCACTAGAGGAGAGAGCCCTCTTCAAAAGGGTATAATATTTTTTGAAAATGATAAAAAAAGTAGACAATAGTTTGTCACATGAAAATTATTAAATTTTGGTATGTTTGACTTTAAAAAGTTATTACGAGAAAATATACATCAAAATTTCAAGAGGTACTCTTGCCAAAATTTCTAGCAACCCTTAGTATAAAATAGTGATAAAGAAGAGCCTTTACAATAAGATTAGGAAAAAATAGACACTTCAAGAGGTACTCTTGCCAAAATTTCTAGCAACCCTTAGTATAACCATTTTATAGTTCGTAGAATTCTATATGGATAAAGAGTTACTTTAGTCTTTGGTTTTAGAGAAACTCACAATTTTATTCATGAAGGGGAGGTTGTAAAAAGAGGCATAAGAACTTAAAAAAATTAAGGCTTCAGATGTGATGGTTGCTAATGATATCACCATACAATGCTTAACGAAGATTCCCAAAATGAGTCTCATGTTGGAAAATTATGAGGTAAAAGATGAATTTTACATTGTCAACATATGAGATATTGATGCAATGTTGGGAGTTTACTGATTGCATTCTTGGAAGAAATTACCTAGAGCTTCCAAACCATGGAACTCAAGTCCCATTCATATAGTAAAAAGGTGATTCTTCACTGAATGTCAAATGGTGTTCTAAAAATTATTTTATCCAAATGTATGGAGAAGACTTCATGCCATGGTCAAGTTATATGGACAACCTAACACTTGATTATGCCTATCATTTATTTAGAGGGAAATAAACCATATCGTGTTGATGTTTTGTCTCTTTTAGACAAGCACGATAACATTTCAATGAAATACCTCTTGGGAGGTTACTTGATAAAGATTTTGAGCATGTCATTTAGCTAGAGAAGTGAACTAAATCAGCTATCACCACTCCTTATCATCATCCTAGGTACATAAGGAAGATATAAAGAGACTATTGAGGAGCTCTTTGATACATGTCACATTAGGTCAAGTTCAAGCCTAGTTGATTCTTTAGTGGTATTGGTTAAGAAAAATGATTGGACCATGAGAATGTGTACTGATTATAGAGCTCTAAACAAAAGGACCATCAAGAATAGGTATCAAATTCCTAGGATTGATGAACTTATTAATGAATTATATGGCGTGGTCTTTTTTTGTAAAATAGACCTTGGATCACAATACCATTAGATTAAATTTTGTAAAGAAAATGTTCATAAGATAATCTTTAGGTGTCATTATGGATTCCATAAATTTTTAGTCATGTATAAAAAATGTGTTCAATAAGTACTACAACAAAACTTGGGAAGATCACCTTATGCAAGACAAAGTTTTGGGTATTTTAGAGAAACAATATCTATTTTCTAAATATATGTGATTTTGTTATGATTTAAATTTTATACTTGGGGCATGCAATCAATCCTCAGGGATTACAAGTTGATCAAGAGAAGGCTTGGGCCATCTTGGATTGGTCTACTCCTAAGACATTGACATAGTTAAGAGGATTCTTTAGTTTTGTAGCTATTACCAAAGATTTGTGAAAGGATTTTCTTAGTTGGAAGTTACAATTACTGATTTGACAAAGAAGGGGGATTTCATGGTCCAATTCAATGCAACAAACTATTGACAAAATCAAAGAGTTGATGAGTTCTTGGTTTGTGTTAACCATTATAAATTTATCTCTTTCTTTTATGGTAGAATATGATGCTTATGAGGAAGGGATTGGGTTTGTTTTGATGAAAAATAAACATATTATTTTTTAGAGCCACAAAATTAGGGATATTGAAAGAGAGTTTTTGATCCATGCCAAGAAAATATTGGCCATCATGTATGCTTTGGTTAAGATTAGACATTATATTGTTGGTGGAAAGTTTGTGGTGAAAATTGATCACAATAGTTTGAAGTACTATCTAATTGAAAAATATCTCAATGAAAGAGAATAGAAATGGGCGAGTAAGCTTCAAGCTCATAATTTTTATATTGAATATGTAAAAGGGAAAAAATATAATGAATGATGCATTGTCAAGAAAGCGCACTCTATGTTCTATAATGAAAATTGCAATAGATAGGAAGGCTCAAACTTTGATATAGTATTCTAAAAACATATTTAACACTAACGTATTGGAAGGGAAATTGAAGCATGATAGATATGTAGTATTTAATGAACTCATCCTATACAAGGACTGATTTTTTATTGGTGCCAAATCTAAAATGAACGATAAGATTTTAAGGGTTGTTCATTACACACACTTGATTGCTCATCCAAAGTAAAAATTATTACAAGTAGATTTGGGATAGATTCACATGGAAAGTACTTAAGGATGATGTATTTAACCACATCAAAGAATGTATAGTTTGTCAATAGAATATAATAAAGCAATCACCTTTAGTTAGTTTTTTAAACTCTAATCCATTCCAAATTAGAAATAAGAAATTATTTCAATGGATTTAATCATTGGAATTTATAAGATGCAAGTTAAGGACTGCATTTATGTTGTGGATAAACTCATGGAGTATGAAAATTTCTTTGCCAGTTATTCAAATTTCAAGACACCTTAACATACTAATTTTTTTTTCAAAGAAGTGATTAGGCTTCATATTTTTCCTAAAAATATCATGAGTGATACATATAGTTAGTTCCTAAGTTTGTTTTGATAAAATATTTTTTAAATTTAGGAATTGAGCTTACTTTGAGCATTAGCTACTGCCCCAAATAGATCCAGGTAGATTGTAATGCCCACATGTTTGTTTGCCTCGACATGTTTGTGATTGGTATCATATTCTGACTATATACGATGGGATACATAGGTTGTGTTTGGGCATATTGCATTGGGGTATTATTGATGTTTCAACTTCACCGTTTTCATTAATAGTCCTTATTTTGATTGTTGTTTATGCATTGAGTGGCATGTTTTTCTTATGACATATATTTTATGCATTATGTATTATGTGGTTATACCATCCACATTTTCAAGGACGGTATTCCTCTACATGTTGATTGTTATTTTTTATTTCTTTGAGATGCACGTGTATGCTTTCTTTGACCGAATTAAAGAATTTTAATGATCTTAGCATCTTGTATTTAATTGATTATTTCACTTCTATAATTATGATGTTGTACCTTGTTGGGATGTTTTATATTGCTTCAAATATTATATATGTGGAATAGGTACATTTGATGTGTGAATTGAGTGTGTAGGTGTAGAGTTATTTTCCCATATGAATATATAGTTTTGGATTGATTTCCTAATGGTAGTTATATTGGAGATGCCACTTTAGGTTAATGTGTATGGTAGGCACTATCACACTCAGTTTGAATGCAAGATGAGCCCTATTTTTACATTATAGTTTTGGATTTGAATTGATGATAATTCTAGAATCCACATGTTGTGGAAACTTGTAAGTGTGATTTTAATTGTGGCGCTTCTTTCTCCATTTACATGTAATTATATTTCAAAGTTTAAATATTTTCATGTTAACAATGCTGATTTGTATTGGGAATCAAGAAATTTGGGAAAGAAAAAAAATGGAAAATTGCTAAGTTAAATACCCTATAAAGTGTTTAAATTATTGCAATTAGTTTAATTGTGACCAAACAAATATTTCATTGTTTGGGAAATTTATTTGAAATATTAAATTGATAGAAAATAATTATTTGGAATTGCTTTATTTACCTTTGGAAAAAGGGAAAATAACTTAAGCATTTTATGTTTGGAAAAAGATGGGAAAAAGAATGAGAAAATAGAAAACAAGGTGAAATTAAAAATAGAAAAATAAATAGAAGATAAAAGACATAAAGGGAATAATTATTACATTTTTTGAAAAGAAAAATATCTCAAACCCTGTCTCTCAAAAATGGAAAGTTGGTCGAAATTGCTTGGATTTGGATTACTTGGACTTGGGAATTGAATTACAAGGAAATTATATTTTTGCATATTGGATTTCTCCTCAAATTTGAAGATAAATGATGGCAAGTTGGAAATTTGTGGGCTTCAAACTCAAGGTAATTCTCCTCATTTATCTATGTTTTTTGAGTATATCATTTCATGTTTTCCCTCACTGTTATGGTAGCATATGGCCTCTATTATAGAGTGAATTTCGTTCATTTTTATTTCATATTAAATTATTATTTGAAAATTTTGAAAATATCTATTTTAAGCCATGGTTATGACAAAATTTTTAAAAATTAGGAATTGAGAATCTTATTGCAAAAGATGTAGTTGTGCATATTGGAAGCAAAATGATATATTAAGATTTTTGAAATTTTCAATTTTAAAATATAGAAAAAATCAAGCATTCATCAATGGGGGTTTTGAGATATTTATGATGTTTCCTTTGAAAATAAATTTATGAATTTATAAAATTGGAATGATATAGGATGAATTTTAATGGGAGAAAACAAGAACCCCTCTTATGTTTTCATGTTGAATCTTTTGAAACTATGTTCAAAATTTCTCATCCCATTTTTTGTGCATTGGTTTCCATGACACCCACCAAATAGTAAATTGGTGCAATAAACCTAGGATCAGAGGGTTAGAAGATGGTTAAGGAGTGTCACTAATTTTTTTTGGGATCCAAAGTTATCTATGGAAATTAAATAGGTAGAGTGCTATTCATTAAGTGATAATTGAAGAAATTCATGGGGTAATTGAAATAAACCAAGATTATTTCATGACACACATGGAAGTGCTTATAAAGGCTTGGTGTGAATGTGAAGGACATATTGTAAATTGGGATTTTTTTGGGATCATATCAATTTGGTGCTCCCATCATTGAGATGGGAAGCATACTCGATCATCAAATAGTTGTTCCTTGGTATATTATGATGGAACTCCTTGTCTTTATCTAGTTCACTCATCTCAAATGTCATTTGATTATGTATCCAATGAGAGACCCGTCTCTAGCCATGCATGTGATTAGATGAGACTTGGATTTATTTTTGTTCCTACATATGTTGAATGCTTTTGATAAATGATGTGAATATCTGATATGCGTATTGTTGGTGGAAGTTTTCCCCTTGAGTGTGTTATTCTATGTTTGGTTGATCATAATTGTATGAATGTATGCAATGATGAGCTATCATATCTTGTTGGTATGTTTGTATGATGGTTACTCATTGTAATTAGTATGTATGTGAGTATACTCCCTTGAATTGTGTGTGTTCTTGTGCCCAAGTGATTATCTCTTAGTAGGGTGGGGTAGACTTGAAGGTACCACATGGCTGGGTGACACTCAACCACCATTGGAGATTGATGGAATTTGATGAATCTTTTTGAGAGCATGATGGGATTTCATGGTACTTTTGCAATTGCATATTTTTTTATTGAAGAATGTAGACATTGTAAAATGGGTCATTAAGACCATTGCATAATGATTATGATAATGTTTCTTATCAAGCATTTATGTGGGTTATGATCCAACCATGTTTAGGATGAGGTTTTCTTACTTTGAATTTATTGATATCATCTTGCATCTCACCACACCTCATTTTGGAAGGGTATCAATATATTTAGAATATTTATATCATGTTAATTGTCTATTTTAGTGTTAATGTATTTAATAATTTCAATAATTATTATGGTTGTAGTGGTGTGGGATCATATTTTTCCCATATAGGTGACATGGATCCTACTATTAATTTTGGCTCGTTGATGTTGATATTGAATGGAAACAATATTTTTTAATTTTGTCTCCATTTTTGGCTATGTAGTTGTTGGTATAAAGGACTTAGAGAACATTTAGTTTTGGGCTTAAAATAAATATATGTAAGAGAAAATTCAAACTTTCCATCATTGGATCATGTGCTATTTTCTCCCCCCAATTTTGGGATGTGCGTGAGGACCTACCATGGGGTAGTATCATTTGGGTCTTCCTCTTGGTAGGACAAGTAGGTTATGTTGCGAATGTTCCCCTTTGTATCTCATGTTCTTGGACTCATGTTGGAGTCAATTGTAGGCCTCCTATCTTATGGGGGAGTGTCTCCTTTATTTGTTGGTTCGTTGGAGATCAAGTATGGTTGTCCCTTTTGGTCTTTTGATAAATTTCTATCATTTTGGAGTTCATTTGTGTTGTGATATTTTTTGTGATTCATGGGGGTTGTCCCTAGGTATACGAACTATAAACTACCATTCCTTTAGTCTCTGTCCATGACTATAGTGCAATAACAAGACTACATTATAGTTTCTTGACTCCAAAAAGTTTGCAAACTTTAACACATTTTTGGGATACTTGAATAGTTGTGCTAGAGTCCTCTCAACACACTAGTGTCCTTTCTTAGTGCTAGTGTCCCTTATGGGTGATATAATCCTTTAAGGCATTGCCATCCTCTATTTCATCAAAAAACGAGTATCTTTGGACATTTTGCTTGGTCTTGTGAGTCTTCCCATGTTGACACCTAGTGGAAGCATGTAATTGCATGCAAATGACCTATTGTTGTTTTTATTGATGAAGGGCTTATACTTCCTAGTAGTGCAAACTCTCATGAAGGAATTACCCCTTGTGTTTAGATTTTTTGGGTTGAATTTGAATTAGATGATTGCATCATCCTACCCTTGTGCTATTTATATGAGAGAACACGATTGTGGGTTAGTACTTGATTGTCATTGTGGTATTGTCCTATTATTTTACACTCTTGTAATTATATCATGGAAATTTTATTCAATGATTGATAAGTATTCCACTTGTGCCACCTTGCTTAGAGAAATGATAAAGTCATTAAGGTAGCTAGTGTCCTTATTTCATGATTTGTGCACATTAGTTTATTGTTCCATGTATTTTTTATATCATGATTTATGAATTCATTTTAATATGGATCTTTAAAAAATAATTATTTGTTTGTCTAATATACTAGGTGTGTGGCTTAGGGCATTACATAGACTAAGATTGTTGAAAAATGGGTGGAATGCTACTTGAGGAACTATGTTTCTAGCCATCAAAATACATAGATTAAATGGCTCTACTTGAGAGAGAATTATTACAACACGATGTATCACATATCTATTGTGATGAAACCATTTATGGATTTATATGGATATGAGGTCCAAAGTTTCATTGGCTTTGTTATTTTTGATAGTAGGGTTATAAGGGTACAAGATTTGGTTCAAAAAACTCAAGATATCTTGAAAATTCTCAAAGACAACCTATAATATGTACTCAAAATTAGTAGAAAATATATGCAGGTCCACATCATAATAAGCACACTTTTGAGGTTGGTGACATGGTCTACTTTAAACTACAACCATATATGGACTATAATCTTAAGCCCTATATGGGCCATACATAATCAAGAGAGGATTAGTGAAGCTGACTGTGAGTTGGAACTACCCAAATAAAGTAAGATTCATAATACATTCAATGTTTCTCACCTCAAGAAGACATTTGAATATCATTTATCTTTCAATTGAGCTACCTCCCTTGGATGAAGAAGTCGGGTTGATTTTGGTTCTTGAAGAGATTGATAACATTAGGGAATGCAAATTGAGAATAAGAAGCATGAAATAATATTTAATTTGTTGATAATATCTTCTAGTTGAGGATGCCACTTGGAAAAGAGAATATTTTAGAGCATCCAAATTTGTAATTGTTTGTGGACAATCAATTTTGGCGAGAGTTGGCTATTATGCTGCCTTCTCTAGTGTAAGTTTATTGATGACCCTTAGTATATTCTTTTTTTATTATTATTAATTTCTAGTTATTATTAGTAAATTGATACCATTATCTCAATCAAGTTTAATTATGTCGATTTTTTTAATTTTTTTTGTAAAACTAGATGGTTTATCACTAGTAGTTTAATTTTTACTTACTAAAGACCTTAGGCATTTCGTACTTTTAAATTCCTATTATCATTATAATAGATCTTGGCAGGTTTATTTATTGGATCTATTTTATTTTGAGTATATTATTTGTCAACTTGGCATGTATCAAAATCAAATGATATAGTCTACCATTTTGGAATTACCACATTTCACTTGTATTTAGCTTGTTTGGTTAGATTAAATTTTCATATCACTATCCACAATTTGGTATCGATTGATTTATAAATTTATTTTTAATATAATTTATTCAAACAACCACCAATATCTTTTTTTAACTCCATTGTTCTCATTCTAGTCTTTGTATTCTCTCACCTTGACCACATCAATAACTTAGGGATCAAAAAGAGATAGGACTTGAGTGATAGCATTTTTGTGGATTTGAGCTAATATCTTACCAAGGAAATTATATGATAGGGAGGTTGGATGAATCACTCACCGATTCATGCTCTAAGTCTTTCTTAGAAGACCTCTAGGGCATCTTTCTCCACCACTTGCAACCTATAGGATCTCTTCTTGCTTAGGATCCCTTGGTTCTCCTTGCCAACCCAACTATCAACAAAGTTCCTTCTCCCAAGTCAAAACTTGGTGCAATCTTGTAGCACTAGCCTTTAGCCCTTAAACTACCTTAAAGGCTACTAACCTCCAAATTATTGAAATGGTTTTACAGAGGTGTGGAGGTGCTTCCAAAATCTTCAATCCATTCTACTAGGGGTATTAGGAATCCATCTAGCTCCATCTGCAGGTCGCTTTCACCAAACTCCTTCATTAGGCCTAGAAGGCTACTAGCCCTATTAGGTCTCCTTCTCCGAGAAATCAGGGTTTTTCCCAAAGTCCTTCCAAAGGAAACCCCAATCTTTTCTTGGGATTCCTGGTTCATATGCCCACCTCTCAAATATTTTTGGGGTCTTGGGCCACAACTGGCCGTATAATGCCCTAGCTAAAAATAAGCAAAATTAAGGCTTTTTAGGCCCTTCTTGGCTCCTCTGCAACTTCCTAAGTTTTCCCCTCACAAATGGATTGGTAGAGTCTCTTCCTCTTTACCATGGCTTGGTAAGACTCATATCTTCCTTCTCCAACAGGAAATTTGTCACAAAGTTAACACCTGTATAAATTAAGTGCTCTGCACTATGGTCTTTCCTAACCAGGATCTTCTCTGGCTCACCTAGGATAAGACTCCAAAATTAGATCCTGTGTGTTCAAAGGCTCTAAATCCTACTATATGTACAACCATGGAGTCTAGTCACTAATCCCAAAGGGCCGTACAATTTGTACGTTGGGAAAATGAACTAGCACTCCATTCTTTACAAACTGCCTGGTTCAGACCAGCAACAGTGTAGAACACAAACTATTTACAAAAAGTGCTTAAAGCTAAACTAACAAGCTATCTAATGCCACACATAATTAAAAGAACAACTACCCTACATCATGCACAAGTTACAGTGCCACAACTAATTCATTAAAGCATCACTGCAATACAAAAACCAGAAATTGCACACACAATCACATATTTTTTCCTTCAATTTCAAAAACTAAAACAGTATAAAATGCTTCCGACCTTACTCTAATGCCGAGGCATCCCATAAATAGGGTCACCAAATCAGTTATCCTCTCCCTTGGGTTCTTCTTGGTCGTTTGTAGCTCCAATTGAATGTTGCACAGTTGCAATACCACTTCCTAGCCCTATTTGCACCTTGCAAAAGTCCTAAACCTCCTATTGATCTAAAACCTTATTACACCTACTCTGTGGTCAACATGACCTTCATCTAATCACAAAAAAAATTCCACTAAGGCTCACATACAAATGAACTAAGATATATTGCTTAGTTTTCCTAGACAACCTATGGCAACCTATGGGTGCTCCTGCACCATTATAAGTGATGGAAATATCATCAACATAAACAAGCAATATTAAAATGTTATTTGTAGTGATCTTTTATATAAATATTTAGATTGGCATAGCTTCTATTGGATCTTGAATCTTGAAATTGTTGATCAATTTTTATATGGTAAGATTTAGAAGTATGCTTAAGTTCGTACAAGGAATTAATCAACCCACAAAAAATAAATTTTATTCTTCCAAAACTTGGAACTTATTGGGGACCAATTTTAAAATGTTGAATTTTCTTGGTACCTAACCTCTTATGATTTTGGCCTCATTTTACCCATCATTTATAACTGATATGAGATAATTCTTAAGGGGTCTCATTTGGTCAATTTTGCACAAGTGTTGTTTCTTTTTATTCTCCATATTCTTGTCAATTACTAGAAGTTGCAAAACCATGAAGTATTCTACGTTTGGATATGGTCATTTTCATATGTCTTTATGGAGTTTTAGAGTTTCCTTTTTTGGCATACCTTTCCTCCAAATTTTTTCTTCTTATCTATCTGTGTTGGTATATCAAGCCTTTCCATCCTAGCACATCTTTTCCCCAACCCCCACTCTTTCGATTTTCCTTGTTCGAATTGTAAAATTTCTCTTATCTGCATGCATGTCTTCCAAACCCCACACTTTGACAGTTTATAGTGTGTTATCTTTTAGAGCCAAAGTTTTGTTCATTCTCTTTCCCTCACGCCTTATGGTATGATTTCCTTGGTATCCTCCAATTTTAATGAATCCATTTACTCTTCCCTTTTCTTTCACTTCTTCCCTTTGTAGGATCTCAATGTGTATTCAAAAATTTATTCCAACTCCCAACTCCTCATCCACTTCACTTATCCATTTCCACATCATTTATCCACGTTCTTCCATTTACCCCTTTTTAGAATTTTTAGGTATGTTAGAATATTTCCCTTTCTTATTCCTACATATAGATATCCACTCCTTTCCTACAAAATCTTGTTCCTCTCCCCTATTATTTTTTGCAAAATTTCCAAGTGGATTTGAATATTTATCTCAACCACTTCATCCACTTCTTGCATCTAATTATACAATTTTTTTTTTCTGCATGTCCCTATCTCCCTACCTTGTGGAATTGTGAAACCCATCTAGACATCTCCCACTCCCTTCTATTGTTCAACATTTCTTCTATTATTATATTCCAAAAAATATTCCATTTATTTCCCTTTGTGAGATTCCCCAACACATTCATATATTTGGACCTCCTTCCCATTGTACACTTCCATTATCTACTTTCACATTCAAATCCTGAAAAACCTCTTATAGCCTTTTTCCTTTTATTTATTCTTATGTGGGCTTCAAATTGACTTCCAAATATCCTTCCTTCCATCTATACATCTTGTTCTGATGTCAAATCCCATATCCTTTTCCCCCATTCTTCCTTGGTGCTTCCTTTATTCCACCCCTTTTTCAAAGTTTCCTTTATGCTTTAGGATTTCCATTCTTCCATCCAATCTCAATATTTGGTATTATTCTGAAACCTCACAATGTATACATTTCTCTTATCTCTTTCTACTTCAAAATTTTGGATTTCTTCTAGAGAACCTCCTCCACTCCCTTAAAACTCCCAATAAACCATTAATGCTAGTTTTTACCCCTACATATACCCAACACGAAATTTCCTACCTAGAACATATTATAATTTCAATGTGTGGATTTAGGTATACTTTTAAATATTGAGGATGAGGGTGACCGAACTTCTATGAATGTAGTTGTTGAAGCTCTACATGTTGATGATCCTCATGCTTGATCTACACCATTTATCTCATATATTTCACATGATCTTAGATTACTTTACATTCCATATTATCTAAATCTAGTTCCTCATCAAAATTTTGTAAGAAACAATGCATTCAATTGAAAATTTATAAATAAGTTATTTTTCTCGCCATTCAAACGGTTGGTAATTTTTCTCTTCCATATGATTTCAAGGAAAATGAGTTTCTATGTTTCAACTCTTGTATGTCTAGTTTCCATTAGAGAAATATATTTTGTAAATAACAAGGAGGTTAATATCGTAAATGATATATGCAATTGAATGTTTCAATGAATTTATTTGTGGATCTTCAAATAAATTGTAACTCTGAGTTTCCTCTTGCCACATGTTTTGGTATGAATGTAATAGATATTTGATGAATGTTGTAGTATTTTAAGGCATTAAAATAATTTTAATGATCATTTATTTATTGCATATGGAGTTTTTAGTATGGGGATACATAACTAAGTATGTTCAATCGCTCAACATTATTATTTTTGTGTATGTTTTTGCATAACTCATATTCCTTTTGATTTTGATTTGTTGTCTTTGTGTATTAAAAATTTGTAACCCAATGGATTAGGCACTATCCCTAGAAGAAATGATCCACCATGTAGTTAAACTGAAAACATCATTCAGTAGTAGATTAGGAGTGGGAAGTAATTTGTATACACTTCATGATTCAATATTATAACCAAGGGAAACATCCTCAATGATCCTTAAACTATTATCTTCCTAGAGAGTCATGTTGTGCATACCCACATCCCACTATCATTCAATGATGTGCTTATAAAATTAATAAAGGTTACAATAGTAGTTTATCCCATGGATTAATGCCAAATTTTTCATTTATGCATACATGAGGTACTACAATAGTTCTTTATCCATATATTTATCTTAGTGGTGTTTAATCCTATTTATGATTCTTCTATGGAATCCCCATATGTCTAGATAAGCTTAAAATTTAAGAAGGTATTATAACCTTATCAAATTAGTCCAAATTTTATCTACTTGATCATAAGCTAGAGGTCTATTGCTTTGCTGAGTTTAACACACTTAGTTCTCAAAGAATAACTTGGATTTAGTGATTTGGTACTTGCAACACAATAACATAGCAGAACACTTGTGGCTACATCATGTTCACCTCCTCTAATAAATATCTATACAATAAAATACTTTTGATATTCATTTGATACTTTTCGTCAAAATTGAGCAACAATAGAAATTACCAATCAAAAGATTACCGTCTTTGCAATAAGAGCATATGTCTATTCATGATCCACCACTTCTTGTTGTGCATATACCATTGCAACAAATCTAGATTTTTACTTGTCTAAATAACTATTTTATTTGAATTTAACTTTGCATATCCATTGTAACCAACACGTTTCTTCCCTTGAGATAATCTAGAAAATTGCCATCTTATTTTACATTAAGCCAAAATTTTGGCCTTAATGACATCCTCGCATTTAGGAAATTTTCCTTGAATTTATCACACATGCAAGGTCCAAAGAATCACAAAAAAACACAAGTTAGATAAAAACTACTTGCTCACTACATTACACAAGTTTTTTCCCTAATCATGTAGATCAACTTTCCATTATCATCCATAATTTATCCTCTTGAACATGTTTCATTATGTTATAATACCACTAAATTTTTGTTGGCTCTCCAATGAAATATATGCATCAATCAACTCTTCATCAAATCCCCTAAAACTACACCCTTTTGATGTTCCTTGCTTTGAGCCTAGTTTGATTTCTATAATATAATTTGTTTCATAACAATTAGTAGCATAATCCCATAAAATAATGTTTTTATATTTAATATCATTTGAGTAGAAATACATATCACCTACAACCACCATACTATTAATCAATCTTAGTTGTAGAGATATAAAGTAACATGTATGCTTTGGACTTGAATAGTAGAAAATTGTGCACTCTCTTTTACACCTAGGGTTTTGGACCTAAGAGGAGAGAGGTCAATTTCCACAATCTTTACTAAAGAACAAACCCTTGAGATTTCAATGCAAAGGATATTGAAATATGACAAAGGGAATGTTTTAGGGGGATTGGATGATAACAAATGAGGGGTTCACCACCAAGTTTAGACTTGGAAAGACAATGGAATGAATGATGAAATACAAAAACCCTAATTTGATATAATGCTTCAATGAATGATCTAGAAATGACCTTGAAACAAAAGAAAAAGCTACAAAATTTAAAGTGTGCACCTAGAAACTTGTAGAGGCTTGAATGAAGACTGGAAATGCTATTGATTCTAAAATTTTGGCCCACTGGAACTCATTTGCCAATCTGGGTGAATCAGTCCTAGATTGAGATTTCTGTATAGGATCAGGTTTCTCAGAAAAGGGTATTCGAAACTGTAAAAATCTCAAAATTGACCAAAAATGGGACTCATTCACAAATTGTTGTGAATGAGTCCAGTTTGGTTTTTCTGGAAATTCAAAGTTCTGATTTGCACCTCTCGATCTGCTCTTCTTGCTCCTCTAGGTGTCTAGATCCGAAACCTTGGTTTTCGAGGCTGTAAGTGGCTTTTTGTGAAGATATTGACCTTGCAAGTAGAGAGATGACTCCAACAAGTTTGAAACCTATTCTTCAATGATTCTTCAAGCTCCAAGATACCTAGATCTGCAATCACACATGGAAAGAGCAGATATTTTTTTGATTGTTAGGGAATGGGGATTTTCCTTGGTCAAACCCCATTTGGGTAATTAAACCAAATGATGAGATAATGAAATGAATGCATGAAACATGAAACAAAGAACATGAATCATGGACAATAATACCTTGAATGATGTCTTGTGAATTTGCAACTCAACATAAAATGGCCATGAAGGATGTAGATTTTGATCTTTGACAATAAGAATTGAACAATTCTTGGTCTTGGATCTTCAATGCTACATCACAACACTAGCTCACTAACATGCTTAATGCTTGATATGCTTGACATGATGATGGATCTTTAATTTCTGCAACAATTGATGAAGAATCTTTCCCTTGAATACCTTAGAAATGATCTTGAATGCTTAACCCTTGTTTGCTTGACTTGATGACATGAATGTATGATGTTGCATGGATTTCTTAGCTTTCTTAGAGATTCTTAGGATGAAATAATAATTTGGAAGCTTGTTTATATAGGCAAGCCACTCACATGACTATTAGTTTGATCCCCAAGGTTGACATTGAAGAAATTTGAACTTAAAACCCATTTTTCCCCTCTCAAACCTCAAAAATAGCCCAAATGGGACTCATTCATCATCCTAGGAAAATGGGTCCCACATGGGCTATTTTGGGGGCTACACTGTTGGGGAATGCATAAATCAAGTTTTTATGTTTATTTTGTCGGGTTTTTGGTCATAATAAGCCTTGGGATGCACAATATAGGGTCATAGGGGCCTATTAATGATGATGTAAAGGTTATAAATGTAATAGGGCACAAAATCCAATGTAAAAGTGTAAATAAATACACTTTACAACACTAAATTAAGGAAAAATGAGTCTATTTAAATTAGAAGGGTCCTAAATCCTATGTGAATGTGAAAGACACATTACAACACTAGATTAGGCCCACTTGATTTACAAGCATCCCAAATTTAATGTGAAGATATAAATAAATAAATTTAACAACATTAAATAAGGGTAGAGTTAAGTGAATTTAACTTAAAATGGGCCCAATCCCTAATGTGGATGTGTAAAATACCTCACAACAGTAGATCAAGGTGACATTAAGTCCAAAAATCTACAAGGAGGAGCTAAACAAGTGCGAAAAAGGCTAAGGACCCTTTTTCGATGTTACATTTAGCCCCCACTTTAGTGAGAGGATGAACTTTCTTCAAACTCACACTAAAGTAGACATTCAAGAGGGGTCCAATCGTACCAATGTAGATGAAAAATGATGACAAAGATCAAGGCATCAATCAAATCCCCAGGATCTAAGATCCCAAGTCAGATCGACATAAGCACAAAAGGACACACACAAGGTGTATGATTTGTAATAGAACAAGATATGTGATCATGCAATGTCAATAATTGGAAGAAAGAGAAATATAAATGAGTAAAAATAATAAGGTGGATCAAGCTTCGACTGTTTGTACATCACGATGCGAATCTGATCTAGGCTGTTTGTCCGAGAAAAATGCATACTCACTCTGAGGTGACAAAACTCATGGCTGTCCACTAGGTGAGAAGTCTTGAAAAGGTGAGAAACATACACTCATGGCTGGTATGTACTCACACACACACAAGTGGCTATGGGGAAAGTCATGCCTCAAATTGGGATTCCCACTCAACCATACCAAATTCGTACCTTCTGATAACTTTAATAAGATGCCACACAAAAATGACTTTTCGAGCTTCATCAGAGAAGCAAAAATTTGTATGCTTAGAGCTCATGAACAAATAGGATGGCTCCATAGGAATGCAAGTTGTGTTATGCAAGGTGGCCATATAAACAAATGAAAAATTTAAAATAGGAAATGTTCAAAGGAATCTTCCTTAGTTCATGCGAGGTCTTTAACTTAGGGAAAATTGTGTCTAATGTCTCTAAGAGAGGACCAATCAAAGAATAGAAGATTCATAACTGAGGGGATGTAGTGTGTCACATCAAGCCACTAAGAGGAATGCAATATGATAAGAGAGATCATGCTCATGAAGGAAATCACACCCAATGTCATCCACAAAGTCAAAAATATGTTGTATGAAGTAAGAAGGCTGCACTAAGAACCATGGAAAGGAAAAATGGAAAAGAAATAATGTCGATGTATGCCCCCACTTTAAAGAAATTGCTAAACATCATGCTATGAGAAATTACTTTAAAGTAGAAAATAAAAAATGCGAATAGAAAAGGACATGAGAGATAACATGGAAAGCCCTATGCCAAGTCATATGTTTTCAATATGTCGCATCATGAATAAGTATGCCACATGCAAGCCAAATTAAGGCATGTCATCCACATCCCAAGCTTGCTCTTATATTTTCATGAAAGGTGATCAACTAGCCGAAAGAGGCAACGACAAGTGACATACAAGGACAAGGCTAACTAACCCCTTTCCCCCACTTAGTGCAAGAAAAGGGTGAGTCGAATAGGATGAAGAAAATTATCAGTTAGAGGAATTAGGTGCTTCAACACAAGGAAGAGCACCACACTCCTTGAGATGTTTAACTTTGTTGTTTAAAGCCTCAAATGAAAATAGAGATAAGGGAGGTAACCCTAGATCTTTCTTGAAAGAGTATGATATGTCAGTTTCTTCGTGTGTTCATTGTATCCATGTGTAGGAGGGAGATTGTATTTGATACCATAACAATCTTCCAATTTAGATGAAGGAGGTTTATGTTTCTGAGAAGGATCAACTTCTTCACGAGAACACAAATCCTTTTTAAAGTTATGTGTCATTCCTTCATGAGGGATGGGAGTTATATAGCCCCCATCACCATCATGGGGTGATGTTGTTGATGTAGAACGAAGTTGAACATATAAAAAACAAGGTTCTTTTGGTTTAGGCTGTGAGATTTCAAACTCTCCTTTAAAGGGAGGTGTAAGATCCCAATTGTTACTAGAACTTGTATCTGCAAATGAATTTTTTGAATATGACTCTTTGGACCATGAGGATCAGATTTTGGAAACTTTATTGAAACGAGGCATAAAATCTAACAAACCCCAATTATCACTAAATATTTTTGTTGTAGGTGAAGAATTGGAATCTTGTATAGGTTCAAGTTTTGATTTTGGAATGAAAGTATTGGAAATAGTGTGATCATATGATTCATAGCTTCGTTCATCTGCTTCAACCATGCATATCTTGTTGTTGTATTCAAATTTTATTGTATGGTGGAGAGTAGATGGGACTTCTTTCATAGCATGGATCCATGGTCTCCCTAAGAGAATATGGTATGGAAGGGGTCCTGACATGATATGGATAGGGGTAGGCAACACTACAGGTCCGACCTCAATAGGTAATGTGATCATCCCTAGTGGTTGCCTATTAACATTTCCAAATCCACGAATATGAACATCATCAAGTTGAATGGGCCTTTTGTCCATGACAATTTTATCAAGGAGTTAATGCTACAAACATTGATTTTCAGCTCCATTGTATATGAGGGTACACCTAATTGCAGTTTCATTGATGATCACCTTTATCATCAATGCTTCATTTTTGTTTTGAATCTCAAGTGAGGGTAATTCATGCTTAGAGAATGTGATTTTTGACTGTGTGACTTGTGTGGGATGAAAGGGGGATTTTGCATTATTAAATTTCATGGAAGATTGGATCTCCTCCTGCTTTATCTGTAATATTTCTTGAAATAGACACTTGTATGTAGGTGATAGTTGAATGAGTAACCACATGGATATATTAGCAGGAGTCTTATTAAGATCTTCAACTATATTATGAAAATATGATCAAGGAGCACTAGGAAAAACATGTTGAGGTAATGATGATGTTGTGGGAGTGATTTTTGGTCCCCTACATGTTTGAGCAACTGTGTTATATCTTGGTTGTTGTAAAACATTGTTAGATTGCATCCTAGATTTCAAGAAATCTCTTATTTTTTGTGTGATTTGTTAATGGGAGGTGACTTAGGAAGCTCACTAACTAAAGGAGATCCAATTTGTGTTGTCATCACCTCAATAATCTTGTCTTTATTTACATGATCTCTTGATGAAGAGGAGTCTAATGTCACTTCTCCTAAGGAAGCCTCATTACACATGTCAATGTTCGGATTTTCTCGCACCATGATATCCTCCCTGAGAGGAGAGTTTTTAGGAGAACTACAAACCAAATGTTCTTGACATTAAAAGGTTGGTTATTCTAAAATGACTTCGTCGCAAGTAGGGGAATGATAAATGGTTGAATTATCTTTCTCAATAAGGGTTTCTCTTGGTGAAGGGGGACAACTAGGATTCTCATGACCTTCATTGATTGTGTTTTCTAATATCAAAGTATCTTCTTCACGACTAGGAGAGATACTAGGAGAAGAACAAATGTTATATTCATGATTACCTATGGCTGTGCTATCTTGTTTAGTAATCTCTTGCCTAATAGGAGAGGTAAGAGGAGAGAAACAACTAGGATTATCAAAACTCTCATTGATTGGTTCTTCCAACACCAAAATATCTTCTTCGCCAATAGGAGAGATATTAGGAGAAGAACAAATATGATCATTAGGAATGTCCAAGGTTGTATTCTCTTTCACTAAAAAACTCTCATAGGGAGGGTATTTTTTCTTAGCATACCTAAATATGTAAGACACTAATATTATTTGAACAAAAATGAAAAGCACTTGTAACCATTTCATGCAATGTTTCAACAATGTATATCCAAAGATAAAAATGACTTTTATCCAATGTATGCAAAAAATTAAGAATGTAAACAACGTGTATGTAAGAATGAAAAGAACTCTTACCAAACTTATGTAAAGTTTTATGATTGTAAACATTGTATATGAAAAAGTGAAAACTTATTTTATACCTATGATGCAAAATTTTAGAAATGCTAGCATTTTCAGGTCTAATAATGATTGTAATTGAAATGATTTCAAAAATGAGTACCCTAAAATTGATGTTTATGATCTAGATGCATAAAATAAGTGTTCCTGAAACTTTCCAAACTTATAGTATATGTTGCTAGGAGGCTTAGGAAGCACATAAATAAGGTTTTTGATGCTATAACAAACAATTTAAAGTCTAGAATGGGACTGATTTTCCCATGGTGGCGAATGAGTCCCAGTTAGAGTTTTTTTTCAAAAAATATCAAAAATTTCAATTGTTTTTGATGTTTTTATGTTGTATGATTGAAAGACTAAATGAAAATGTAGATTTTGAGTGATTTTCAATGAAATTAAATACAAAAATGAAAGCTATATGAGCTTTCACTAATGCAAAAATTTGAAACCCTAGAATGCAAATTAACCAATGCAAATTCTAATGCAATGTTAATGCAAGCTAAGTCTAGGATGATGATGGACTCCAAATCAAAAAAGAAGGTATTCAAAATGTAGGCTCACACAAATGAATAGTAAAAAAAGTGCACTCTCTTTCACACCTAGGGTTTTGGACCTAAGAGGAGAGAGGTCAATTTCCACACTCTTCACTCAAGAACAAACCCTTGAGATTTCAATGCAAAGGATATTGAAATATGACAAAGGGAATGTTCTAGGGGACTAGATGATAAGAAATGAGGGTTTCATCACCAAGCTTAGACTTGGAAAGACAATGAAATGAATGATGAAGTAAAAAAACCCTAATTTGATACAATGCTTCAATGAATGACCTAGAAATGACCATGAAACAAAACAAAAAGCTATAAAACTAAGAGTGTGCACCTGGAAACTTGTAGAGGCTTGAATAAAGAGTGGAAATGTTTTTGATTCTAAAATTTTGGCCATTGGGACTCATTTTCCAATCTAGGCAAATCAGTCCCAGATTTGGATTTCTCTATAGGAATAGGTTTCTCAGAAAAGGGTATCCGAAACTGTAAAAAATCTCAAAATTGACCAAAAATGAGACTCATTCACCAATTGTGGTGAATGAGTCTAGTTTGGATTTTCTAAAAATTCAAAGTTTTGATTTGCACCTCTCGATTTTCTCTTCCTGCTCCTCCAGGTGTCCAGATCTAAAACCTTGATTTTTCAGGGCTATAAGTGGCTTTTTGTGAAGATATTGACCTTGCAAGTATAGAGATGACTCCAAAAAGTTTGAAACCTAGTCTTCAATGATTATTCAAGCTCCAAGATACCTAGATCTGCAATCACACATGCAAAGAGGGGAAAACTTGTTGATTGTTAGGGAATGGGGGTTTGCCTTGGTCAAACCCCATTTAGGTAATTAAACCAAATGATGAGATAATGAAATGAAGGAATGAAACATGAAAAAAATAACATGAATCATGGAAAATAATACCTTGAATGATGTCTTGTAGACGATGTCTTGTGAATTTTCAACTCAACATGAAATGGCCATGAAGGATGTAGATCTTGATCTTTGACAATAAGAATAGAACAATGCTTGGTCTTGGATCTTCAATGCTACATCATAACACTAGATCACTAACATGATTGATGCTTGATATGCTTGAAATAATGATGGATATTGAATTGCTACAACAATTGATGAAGAATCTTGCCCTTGAATGCCTTAGAAATGATCTTGAATGCTTAAATCTTGCTTGCTTGACTTGATAACATGAATGTATGATGTTGCATGGATTTATTAGCTTTCTTAGAGATGCTTAGGATGAAATAATGATTTGGAAGCTTTTTTATATAGGCAAGTCACTCACATGATTATTAATTTGATCCCCAAGTATGACATTAAAGAAATTTGAACTTAAAACCCAATTTTTCTTGCTCAAACCTCAAAAATAGCCCAAATGGGACAGATTCACCATCTTGGGTGAATGAGTCCCACCTAGACGAGACTCATTCTCCCAAAGTGGCGTATGGGTCCCACATGGGCTATTTCGGGGGCTACATTATTGGGGAATGCATAAATTAAGTTTTTATGTTGATTTTGTTAGGTTTTTGGTCATAATAAGCCTTGGGATACACAATATAGGGTCATAGAGGCCTATTAATGATGATGTAAAGGTTATAAATGCAATAGGGGCCAAAATCCAATGTGAAAGTGTAAATAAATACACTTTACAACACTAAATTAAGGCAAAATTGAGTCTATTTAGCTTAGAAGGGTCCTAAATCTTATGTGAATGTGAAAGACACATTACAACACTAGATTAGGTCCACTTTATTTACAAGCATTCCAAATTTAATGTGAATATGTAAATAAATACATTTTACAACATTAAATTAGGGCAGAGTTAAGTGAATTTAGCTTAAAACGGGCCCAAGACCTAATGTGGATGTGTAAAACACCTCACAACACTAGATCAAGGTGAAATTAAGTCCAAAAATCTACAAGGAGCTAAACAAGCACAAAAAAGGCTAAGGACCCTTTTTTTGACGTTACAAGACTACTCACTATAGATAGACAATGTATGTCTTTTATTATTTACATCTAATTTACTCATATTCTACTTAATAATTAGTTAAAAAAACATAATTAAAAATTAGTGCACACTTACTAATAGTATCTTTCCTAACCATTCCTCTATGATATTCTAAAATGCTTTACAAATGTAGCATCGCAAATTTTCACCCTTGACAATTTCACACTATGTTTTGCTCCCCCCAAGTGCCATGACCTAATTTAACACCTAATTTCCTAAATTATTTATTCCATAGCCCATTTGAACAATTATCAAGAAAACCCATGTAGAAAACCAATGCATACATTTAATATTTTGCTCCCAATAATTTGAACTTTGTAAAATAATACCAAGACTAAGTCGCCCTAGGTGACTTAGTCCCCCTATTTTGCCTCCAAAATTGAATATGTCGGAGTCGGTATTTTATTATTTGAATTTCAAATGTCCAATATTGGCTATCAAGATTTAATTTTTGGGAAATTCTAGAATAATTGCATATAAATACATAGTTATTTCATCATTTGAAAGATCTAGAAAAAAGTGGAAATTATTAGATAAATTATGATCAATAAAATTATCAAGAAAGTCAAGAAATTAGTATTTTAGAGATTTATTGCATCAATTCAATATCAAATAATAATTTCAAAGTGTATGTAAGTTTTTTCATGTTCATGTTATCATATTGTTTGTGAGATCTAACCCTTGTAGGTCTTCAAGAAAATCAAGCAACTATAATCAAGCCTTGACGAGATGTGCATGACTTTAGTCCTTCAAGGAAGCCATTTTTGAGTGGTTAATTACAAGCTATAGTTGATTCATCATTCATTTATCATTTATCTATCTTTCATTGACATTTACATTGTGGAGGTGGAAACGCCACCATGGGGTTTGATTGAGGAAATTCCCTTTATGGCACAACCATTCCTCTCTTTGAATGTGTATGTTTTAGATATGAAGAAGATTGTAAGAAGATTGAATGTAATTCATTCATTGTTGCAATCAACCCCTACACCTTGACAAAAAATGAAAAATCAGTTACAACAATATCTGAAGATGATCTGATAGTGCAACAAGTCGAAATGAAAGGCTTTGATTTGGTACCAAAGTACTATAAAAATATATCTAAATTTTCTCAACTAGGACATAGTCACCCTAGGTGACTTGGTCCTCAATTTTTAGCCCTAGATTCATATGTGAGGTGTACATTTTTTTTCCCAGCTTGTTTTTGAAGTCAAAATTTATCTATGATTTTTCATGTCTAATGTATTTCCATCAGAATAGGTATTTTCATAATTAGACTAGTCATTTTATTCCAAATTCAAATTCAGATTTGCTCAAGGGTAGGTTGACTCACCTTTTAGGTTTCAAATCAGTCTTATATCTTGTCCAAATTCATCAAACCCTTGCTACCTCAAACCTCTAAATGAAATTTTAGGAAAGGTGTCTAAACCCTAAAGTCAAATCCTAGGGCTTCCCCCTTTTTCTACATTTCATTTTGGTGAACCCGACCTGTTAACATTATATACTTTCTAAATTTGAGAAAAAATCCTAGATCTAGGTTTAGCATTGTATTGTTTTGCATTGTTCATCTAGGCATTCATTTTTGCATCATAAAAAGCATAAAAATTCAAAAATTTACATGCAATATTACATTATAAGTTGCACTAGGGTTAATTTCAATCATATTAGGTTTGATTTATATTCCACTTGCATTTATGAATATGCATTAGGTCATTGAATGTTTAAAAAAATATGAAATTGTTCATTGCATTCATTTAGGCATCTTGCATATAGCTCAAAAAGTGAAAAATTGAATTGTTTTGTTTCAAAAGGGCATCAACAACATCATTTTCAGATTTAGGCATATTAGAATCAGTCAATTTTTGCATCTTAGATCCAAAAATTGCATTTACAATTATCTTTTATTGCTTAAACATTTTGCAAATTATTGCACACTTGAATTGAGAATTACATAAGCATACATTAGGAAAATTTTGTAAAATAACTCACTATCACACCTATATGCACATGAAAACAATAACTTAAAACAATATAGTACACATTCACATTTTGAATTTTTCAAAAATCTATGCAGGACATAGTCACCTTGGGTGCCCTTGTCCAACTAAATTGAGCGCAAATTTAATGTGCATAATCTCATCTCTGGTCTTTCCCCAGATATGGCCTTAGTCTCTGAATATCAGTCTTGTAACTATCCATTTTGATAAAAAAACATTTCTTGCTTGATCCATAGGACATAACACAATGTTTTCATTGTAAAAATCTTGTATTATTATAATTCATGTTCTATTGTTGAAGACCTTGTAAACATTTCAAGGAATTTTTATTACAAACGTATCAAAATGATTTTATTTTTCCTCTTTTGTTAGTTTTTATTGATCCCTCTCCCAATATATCTCCTATGTGTGAGGTTAGATTGGTGCAAGAGAATGCAATCATTTACAATCATGACAATCATATTTGTTCTTCTCTTGATACCTCACCTACTTGTGAAGAAGGTATGTTGGTATTAGAAGATCTAATCATTGAGTGTCATGAGAATATTATTTGTTTCCCCATTGACACCTCTACTACTTGGGAAGATATTTCGGGACTAGAGGATGAAATCATTGATTCATTTATTTTAAAATATCGTAAGATGGATTGCATAGATGAAAATGCTAAGGTGACATTATATTTTCCATTGATAGAAGATTATCAGTAAGTAGTTTTAACTCCATTGAGGTTATGAACATAAAATTTTCTATTAGATCTCCTTTAATTATTGGACCTCCTTTAAGTCACCTCTCATTATAGGACCTCCTAAACCTCATGGCCATATCCTAAAATTTGCAAAACAAATCACTAGTGATCCTATGTCACAACAACCAAGTTATCACACATATATAACACTAGAAATATCAAGCAACCAAAAAAATGCCAACATACATCCCATTTCCTCAACATAACTTCCACCCACACCTAATATTCCTCAACATAGTGGTAAATAATATTATCTTTTTGAGCAATTTTGTAATACTCCAACCAAGATTTCTTTGTGGGATTTGATTCAAACATTGCATATTTATCATGGCATGCTTCAGGATTCTTCACAATAAATTGTTGTCCCTCCTAGTGTACAACCAAATGATGTGGCAACTTTTATTGGAGCAATGAATGAAGCTAATTTGTATATTTCCTTTCATCAAAATGAATTACCCCCTATAGAGATATATATATAAAAAAAATGTATTAATGATAATGGTTGTTATTAACAATATTAGGATTACGCGTACCCTCATTAATAATGGTTCAAGGATTAATATTTGTAGTGTTCATCTGTTAGACAAACTTGGAGTGGACAAAACCTTAATCCAACTAGCTGATTTATCAACCAAAGGTTTTGACTATGTGGAAAGACAACCACTTGGTATAATTACATTACCTATTAAAGTTGGTCTTGTTGTGTTGTAAAATCCCATCCATTTCATGCCCAATAATATTTCATATAATATTCTCTTGGGTACACCATGGATTCATGAGATGAAATATGTACCTTCAACACTTTTGTAAATGGCACAAATTTGCACCCTGGGAAAATTCCCCATTTATTTACCCTTACCTTAGAAATTATAAGTCCGATGATGCAAACCCTTCGCCGCCAACTTATTTCTTTTGTGTGGCCTTTTATTTTTACATTGGTGGAGGAATTTTTGTCAAGGATGTGCACACACCACAGAGACATTCGTGCACTGCGCTACCTTCCTAATAGGATTATTGCACTTGGAATCTACAGAGGTGTTATGTTTTTGGTTTCCTGTGAAGCTAACATCTCCTATTGACCCTTGACCAATAAAAAATGACTTGTTATCTCTATTTAAATAATTAAAACTCATTCTTTCACTCTTTCATGTAGATTTCTTATTCTTTCATGCAAACTCTCACTCTCTCAAGCTCATTCTCACTCTCTTCTTGACCACTCTTCTTCTAGTTGTTGTGAGATCCCTTCTTGGAATCCACAACACCTTATTATTCTAGTATTATTGTTTTTATAGTGTCTACAAAGCTCCATACTCTTGGCAAGGTGTAGCCTCTCATAATCTTCTCCTCTTGGCCTTGAGTGCTAGCATAAGAAAAGGTGATATTGCTCTTGTTATTTATTTGCATCATTGTGTCTTATAGAGTAGAATTCAGTCTATCTTTAGACTCTATTTGATAGTGTATTTCATTTCTCTATATCATTGCATATTTGGCTATTCGTGGAGGTGATAACACCAAAATGGGGGTCTAGCTGAGGCAGACCTCAAAACACAACCTGACACTTTTTTTGTTTATGTGTGTGCAGGTGCTGATTCATATGTTTGGAGTTATAGTTGAAGGATTGGATTTTGTGATTGGAAAGGTATCTTTTCCTAATCCTTTTTTATTTTCATACTAGAATAGCTTTTTAGTATTCGTCTTGGTGTACTTTTTTCTTTCTATATTTTCTCTGTCAAACTGTGAAACCTCAACAGTCAGGTTATAAGTAGGCCCCCTATGTTTTGTCGTTATTTATTAGACCTCTATTCATACAAAACCCCAACACATCCCTAAGATTCCAAAAAAGTGCACTGGAGTTCGGTTACCATGCTATCATCCTCAAACAATGAGCTGTTTGGTTTGTAGTCCAAAACCTCTATGGCTAGTTCATCCGGTTCTAGATACACCTATTTTTAGTAGAGGGGAAATAGTGCAATATTTACCCTTCCTTTTCAACCGCTCTCTCAACCTATCAAATAACCTGAGGTATTTTAGGGTAGTTCATTCCTTGGGGCTCTCTGGTGACCTAGAGCCTTAGGGGTGATGGATCCCCCTTCTCTACTTTTTTGGTGAACCTGATGTGAGCTCCTTATTTTTCGTTTCTTGGTATTGGAGAATATTTCTCTCATGTCCTATGTGTGTTGTGAAGCATGTAGCTTTGTGATCCAATCTACAACCCCTAGATATGTAGGTAGGACTCTTGGATATTTAGAAATGAAACCTAGGTAGGTCAATGTTTTCTAGCACAATCTTCTACATCATCTGATTTAGTTCCATATGAGTATGTGAACATGGTTTCATTCACACATATCCCTTCTCTTGAAAATGCGAGTGCTACACTTGACATAACATTCACCTAACATGATTAACCTCTTAATAAAGAGACTTCCTTGTTATAATTCCTACTTGGATCAATGAAAATGTCGTAACTGGTGTCTTAGTTGATTTGACAAGTTAGGTTAATGTGATAATGGAGGAGACTCTGTTTATAAACAAATTACACAAAGAGAGATACAAAGAGTCAGATACCACTCTTCATACAATGTGATGGAATCTGTATTGCCCTTATGGGATCTATTTCTTTGTTAGTCTTAGTAGGAACCAAGGTTTTTTATGTTTCATTTGTTATCATTCCAAAGTCTGACCTGTTCTGTGTAAGGATAGGTATCCCCTCATTGGTCTCTATGAATGATGTTACCTCTGTGGTTCATAAATGGAAAATTCCCTCATGAAGGCATTGTGCACATGGTGCATGACACAAGCTATAAAACACTAGTGTCACATGGGGTTTCTCATTGGATCACTTTTTGCCTACCCCAGTTGGACCTCTCCCTCCTAGGGGAGATTTATTGTATACAAATTATATTAAAAATAAGGTTGGGGGCTCAATGTTGAAGGCTAGTTATTTGGTGTCTCCTTATGCGATCTTTGTAAAAGCCTCTATGATGGCACAACAATAAGCTGCCCCTTCTGCCCCATCGAAGGGAAAGGGGAATATTTCTCACACTCTAGAGCCTTCTCCTTTTGTATCTATAGTTTCATATACTTTTTCTTCTCATCCTACTGTGGCACCTTCAGCTCCTACTCCCATGCCTCACATGGGAAGTGCGATGGTGCCCACATGGAAAAAACTAAAGTGTCAAGTCTTTGAGCTTCTTGTCTTTCCCATTGTTTATGGAAAGAGGAAGGGTCATCATGGGGCTACTCCTGTGTCTCAACCACCATGGCCTCCTAATATTCCTCTACTTGCCCCTAACGTAGAGAACAGGAAGAGGCACGCCATCGAGGCACCTATTTTTGTTTCTCTTCCTGTGGTTTCTTTTGCTCCTATTCTTCCTCCTCCCACTCTCGCCCAAGAGAACATCCTTCCATCGAAAATGGTTGTGAAGGATACTCTTGTGGTTGAGAAGTAGCCTTTGATATCTTCTTAGGCCATATCTTCTAGTGCCCATAGCCAATGTAACCAGCTTACGTGTGAGCACAAACATAGGTGAAAGGCTCTAGCCATTGAACACCCCACCTCTTAGAAGATAGAGGGAGAGCCAGTGGTGTCTGTCTCTACATCCTCTTCTATTATTCTACCTTTTTCTATTGTTTCTATTTCGGTTCCCATTGCCTTTGTTTTGCTTCTGGCTCCATTTACGGGTCTTGATGATGCTCACCCCAAAAGGGTGCAAGATTTAATCACTCCCTTCATGGAACCCCCTATCTTGATGTCCCTCCTAGACATCCCTTCATTCTCTCAGCCCATAGACATGTCAAACACAATGGTGGTGTTTGTTGTGGATTTTTCTTCTTCCTCCTCGACTTCCACTTCTGTGGGATTCAATATCCTCTGTTGAAGCACAAGTTGGAGGATGACCTCATTGAAAGTGGAGGTTAGAAGAATGGTTCACCTTATTTAGAAGCTGGTTCTATCTTGTATTGCACCATCTTTGTGATGGAGGTAGCCCCTTCTTCCCCTGAGTTTTTCACTGCCCCTCTCAATGAGGTTGGCAATGGCTCTCAGGTGCCTCCTTCTCACACCTAATTGACACATGGAACTCTAGTGAAGTGCATGTTTAATTTTGTGGATGATATCCTAAATTTGTCTTCAGTCTTTGCAAGGTCAATGAATTTTTCTTAAAAAGAGCTTAGTGAAGAATACCTTGAGGGGCCTTCTTCCTCAACCCTTATTGTAGACGAGTCAGAGGATACCACCCTTGCTATCCTACCCTTGCAAGCTCATCCACCCTCACCCTAAAATGATCTAGATTGGAGAAGGATGACATATTGGTAGATGAGGACTAGGGTGGTACCTCTTCTTTATTTGTAGCATATATATTTTTGCGGGTTTGTGTTCCACTGTGCTTGTGTTTTTGTGTTTGTGATCTTGCATAAAGGACCCTTGCTACTCTTGTAGGTTTTTGGATCCATGCACATAAATTTTTTCGTGAACTTCTTCTATGTGTATCATAATTCTTCTATATGGTGTAAAATTGCTTTTTGATATTGGGGATGATGCAAAGAGTTGGGGCATTTAGGTCTTCTTGCATGTTGACCCAACTTTTTTTTTTCATCTTGTCTTCATGTGCTCTTCTTCATGTTCTAAGAACTTTTGGGATTGATGATTGTTCATTCATACACTATGTTATCGAAACATAGAAAAATAGAAGATGTGACCAAAAATGAGGTTAATCAAATGGGTACACCTACTTTTTCACTTAGTTTCATTCAATTTATGAGGGCTATAATGCATAAATAACAATAAAAAGAAACCTAATTGTTATAATAGTAAAAGGTAAATTTTAAGATGCTAAAATGATGTTTACCTTTTTGAAAAAGTGTTCTTTTAGGCCTCATTGAGGACTCATTCGCCCTGTGGAAAATGGGTCCCTACTAGGGTTCTAGAAAATTGATTTTTGGGTCCTGTTCTTCAATGTCTGGACTCCCAGATCTCGGTGTTCGACTCTTGAAAGTTGGAAATGAATTTTGTAGAGTAATTTTCGTGATCTTGCAACAAAGATGATTTTTTAAAAAAATTTGCAAATTTGACAACTTTGTAAATTTTGTTCTCCACTTGATGTTCAACCTAAAACCTACAATCACACATCAAAGGAGAAGAAAAAATATTGTTTGCTAGGGAATGGGGGTTTTCCTTGGTCAAACCCCATGTGGGTAATTAAACCTTGAATTGAAACAATGCATAAAGGAAATATGAATGAACAAAGTAGTGCTACACCTCACCAATCCTCAATTGAAGCTCAGAGTACAAATCCAAAATCTTGCATGAAGTGACGTCAAAGAGTGTAGATCTTGATTATGAACTTGACATAAGATAATAGCTTTGAAGACTTGAACTTGATCACTAATGCTACAACATCACATTAGCTCAAGAACATGCATGAATTTGACATGATGAATTGGATCCTTGATTGTTGCAGTAAAAATTCAATAATCTACCCTTGAATTCTCTATATTGCTCTTGTGAACTCTTAGGATGCTTGTAAAAAGATTCTTAGATGAAACTATGTGAAATAACCTTATATTTATAATTAACTTAAGATTAAATATTGAAATTCAAATAAAACAAGCCAACATCAGATCTATGATTTGATCATTAAAATCCCTCCTAAAACACATCCCAAGGGGGTGTCCTAAGTTAAGGAGGACCCACTCACCATAGGGAAAATGAGTCCTAGCATACCTAACTAGGACATGTTTTGGGGATTGTGAAATAACATGCCAAAAGGGGGTCCTAGGACCTAGTGAGGACCCATTTTCCATGTGGCAAATGGGTCCTAGGTCACTATCCTAGGACACAAACCTTGCAGGATTAAGTGTTGTGAAATATTATTAATGAGTGTTGGGTTTTATCCCTTGGAAAATACAATAAATTAGGCTTGGATTTTAATTTAAGGGGCCAATTAAGCTCACTTAATTAATAAAGCCCTAAATTAGTGTGAAAGTGTAAAGAAGCACTTTACAACACCCTAAATAAGGCACAAGGGTAATTGCACCAAGCTGTGACACAAAAATGGCTCTTAAGATGCCACTTTTTTTCTTTTCTTTCTGAAATCAACAAAATCTGATGTGCACGAGAAAATGAAGATAGTTACACTCAAAATTTGAAGATGCGACAAGAACAGGAGTTTTTTTTCTCCGATTCTAGTTTCTAAACTACTAATTTTTTTAAAAAATAATGAAGATTAAGGTTTCAAAAAGGGGGGGCCCAAAATAGGTCCTATTTTTATCAAAAAAATAGCACAACATTTGAGCCTCCCTTTTTTCATTAACTTTTTTTAGAATTTCAAAAATCCGAACTGTGAGAAATTAGCTAACACCATGTAGTTTATCCTTATTCTTTCGACTAATTTTTTTAACGAATATATAACATTTTATGAATTTTTGAAGTGGACACATCTTGAAAAGATGAAATTTGAGCATGCTCCCCCCTATTTTTTTTGAAAACTAATAATTTTATTTTTCTTTTTTTCATCATGTGTAGAATGGAGTATTCATTCTCTGTCCATTAGGCTTTGGTCTCACTCGTTCAATCCCCTTACGAAGCCATTGAACAACAGACCTGTATGGGTTCGTCTGCCAAATCTCCCTCTCCAATTTTGGGAGGAATCATGTTACAAAGCTATTGGAAACACCATTGGACGCTTATTAATGGTGGACTCTACAACTAGCGAGCTTGGGCATACTACGGTAGCTCGATTGTTAGTCGATTTGGACATCTCCAAACCTTTCCATGGTGATGTGGTCTTGCTGGTGGAGGACATACCTTGGAAGCAACTCTTGGACTATGAGGGTCTCCCCTTTTGGTGTAGGAGTTTCTTTTCGGTGGGTCACTTGGCCTCTGTTTTCCCTCTTCCCCACCGCAAGGGCGCTATGAATTGGTGGAAGGATTCTCTCTCAGACCATCTTACTGTGGGCTCTCCTCCTTTGGGAGTTCCTTCGGTTATTTCCTCTTTGGAGGTTGATCCTACCATGACTACCTAGGACCCTCTTCCGGATATCATTTCCGCAGAGCCTTCTGCTATCTTTGTCCCATCAGAACCTTCTGTTGTCACTGTTCTATCAAAACCTGCATGTCCTTCATTGATCGAATCTACTAGACCTTTGTTTTCTCCTTTTTCTGCTGCCTCGTTGTCGGCTCCCTCACTGCGTGGTGGCTCCTCTCTTGAGATAGCTATTGTCGATCTGCTCCCCTCACCTTGCTCGTTGGTTCTCAATTCTAAGCCTTCCTAGTTGGTTGTATTGGGAAAGAAGGGTATCCCCAAATCCATTGCTTCTTCTAGGCCTTGGGTTCGGGGAGTCAGTTTTGACCCCTCTATTTTAGGGGTTGTCTAAGTTTTTGGTTGTTCTAAAGTTATCTGTCAACTATTTATGTTTGTTCTTCTAGTTCAAGTTCTATTTGAACTATGCTTTCCTTTGTCCCTTTGGGGTTTTTGTGTGAAGGGTACAACACCCTGTAAATGTTGCTTATCTTATAAAAAACAAGATAATTTATGGATGAAAACCTTAACATAATAAAAATGTAGAAAAAAAAAATTTAGATAGCTAAGAGAGAGCCTAACATTATCACAATTTGTTTATAAACTTACATTGAAATATGTGAAAATGATACAGCTAGCATGCCAAAAATATGTGTAAATTTGGTACACACTTGAGAAAATCATGTCCATGGCATCAAATGGTCATCCAACCCTTTGGGTTGGAAACCCAAGGAAAAATCCAACCGTTTGGGTTGGTACTTCTCAAAGAAACTCATTTGGCGATTACCAAATTTGGTGCTCTCCAAATGAACTACATCATTTGGTGCTAGAAAAATGAAGTACTTCATTTGGGTAGCACAAAATTTGACACTCACCAAATGAGGTGCATGACTTTGTGGAATGTATTTTGTGAACTCTTTTATTTTTTCTCTTTATCTTTCTCTCTCTCTGCCAGAGAAACTTCATTTGACTAGCACCAAATTTGGCGCTCACCAAATGAGGTGCATGACTTTGTGGAATGTATTTTTGTGAACTCTTTTATTTTTTATCTTTATCTTTCTCTCTCTCTACCAGAGAAACTATATACATGGAAACAAAATTTAAGTTATAAGATATGTTGATTAATTCTTATACTTGAAGTTATATTTAATGTATACAGTTTCAAGATGTTTGAGAGTGGTTTAAGATCTCTTGGAGTTATAATACAAATTCTAGGTTTTGGAAGATCTTATAATTTTTAGACTTAGTCAAATTTTAGTAATCAACATATCAAATTTTAGCATATTAGGAGGTCAAATTTCAGTAGTCAACAAGTTGTATCATCTTTCTCTCTCTCACTCTCTCTCCCTCTATTTTCATGTCTTATGCTCTATACCTCTCTCTCTCTCTCCCTCCCTCCCTCTCCATCCTTCCCTCTGTAATATCTATCTCCCTCCCTCCTTCACTCTACATCTCTCTATCTCCCCTCCCCCTCCTTCTATCTCTATATGTATCTATCTCTACTCTCTATCTCACCTCTCTCTATCCCTACCTCTCCCTCCCTCCCTTTCTCTCTCCTTCCTTATCGATTCTCTCTCTCTCTAGTTCTCTCTATCTCACCTCTCTTTTCCTCCTCCCCTCTAATTTTCTCTATCCCCTCTCTCTCCTTCCATTTATACTTCTCTTTCCCTCCTCTCTCTAATTTTATCTATCTCCTCTCTCTCTTCCTTCCACCCACCTTTGCTCACTACTTCTCACTATCTTACCTATCCCTATACACCTCTTTCTCTCTCCCTCCCTCCCTTGCTCCCTCCCTCCCTCTCTTAATCTCTCTACCTTGCTTCTTACCTCTATACTTCTCTCTATCACCTATCTCACTCTCTCCCCATCCCTCTCTACTCTCTTTCTCTCTATCTCACCCCTCTCCCTACATGTCCCTCCCTCTCTCTCACCTCCCTCTCTCCCTCCCTACCTCTTCCTCCCTCTCTCATTCCCTCTATACTTCTCTTTATCTCCCCTTCCATCTCTCTCTACCTCTCTCTATTTGTCTCTCACCTCTCTCTCCATCCCTACCTCTCCCTATCTCTCCTTCCCTCTCTCCTTATCTCTACCTACTTATCCCTCTATACATTGTTATTTATCCCTCCCTCCCTCCTTCCCTCTCTCAAATCTCTTCACCTTATTCCCTCTCAAATTATCTCTTTATTACCTCTCTCTCTCTCTCTCTCTCTCTCCTTCTCTCCTTCCCTCTCTACTCTCTCTATCTCAACTATCTACCTCTCTCTCTCTCTCTCTCCACCTACCTTTCCCTCCCTCTCTCTCTATCTCCCCCCCCTCTTCCTATCTCTCCTCTCTCTCTCTCCCT